>CAODLS012220154.1:0-21114 GCA_948243855.1 Flueggea neowawraea | reverse complement strand
TTGTAGGACATCTCATTTTTTGACTCTGAAACAGTTGGTGATTTGACAAGTAGGCTTGGGTCAGATTGTCAGCAAGTCTCTCGGGTTATTGGAAACGATCTTAACCTGATACTGCGCAATGTTGTTCAGGTTCTTTGCTTTAATATTATCCTGCCCTGTTTAGTTAGATTGCTATAAGTGCATCTAACGTGCTTCAGTTCTTTTATAGGGATCCGGTTCATTGATCTACTTGATCATTTTGTCTTGGCAACTTGGTTTATGCACATTATTGATATGCTCAACGTTGGCAGCAGTAATGCTGATCTATGGCATGTATGATTCCAGACTCTTTTTTTCCTCTCTTACACTTGATTAGTTAGTCCCTCATTTATGTATAATTATAAAATGAGTTTAAGCAAACCACAGATGTTGAGTGAATGAGTCTATCACAAGCCAAGAACGATAATGTTAAGATGAATGATTCATTCTCATATAGTCTAAAAACTCTTATGTAATTGAAAATTCAATGTGTTCTCTTTTTTTGGAATTATTTCTTTAATAATGACAGTTAATTGTTAGTGGCTAGTGCTCCATGGTTTTGTGGTTAGGTATCAAAAGAAGGCCGCTAAGTTGACCCAAGAGTTCACTGCTTCTGCTAATGAGGTAGAACAATACAACTTATTTTTGTATATTATTGAAGAAGACACCATCTTTTTTATATTTTTTTTGAAAAATGAATTTTCATTTTACTGTTATGCAGGTGGCACAAGAGACATTCTCTCTGATGAGAACAGTTCGTATTTATGGAACGGAAAAACTAGAAATTCAAAGGTAAACCATACTTCTGACTCTCTCTTTTAATGTAATGATCTCCACATGCTCACATCTACTTTGACTTTCTGCCGATAGGATTGTGTGCTCTTTTCTATAGTAAAATGGGGTTTTTGATAGTGACACTTTTTACATCTCTGATTTCTAGGTACAAGCTATGGCTAGATAAATTGGCTGATATAAGCTTGCGGCAAAGTGCTGCATATGGTGTCTGGAATTTGAACTTCAACACGCTTTATCACTCGACCCAGGTCCAATTCACATGTTCATATGAAGAGTAAAGATAAAAATAAATTATATCTTCTTATATGCACGTATTGTGTTCATTAGGTTGTTGCTGTACTATTTGGAGGAATGTTCATTCTGGCTGGTCATATTACAGCAGAGAAACTTACAAAGTTTATACTATACAGTGAATGGCTGATATATTCTACATGGTGGGTTGGTGATAATTTATTGTCTCTGATGCAATCTATTGGTGCAAGTGAAAAGGTCTTCCAATTGATGGATCTCTTGCCAAGCGACCAGTTTATATCTAAAGGCAAGTACTTTGTGATCTGAAATTAAAATATCTTCATGGTGATATGATTAGAGTTTAATTTGCATAGTATAGCGTTAAAATGCGTGTGCCTGATATATTGAAAATGACCAGTCTCAATGTCTTAATGTTTTGGATTTACTGCTTCTTGACAGGGATGAAGTTGCAAAGGCTGAATGGACATATAGAATTCGCAAATGTATCTTTTTACTATCTATCAAGGGAAACAGTATGTTTCATCAATGTCTATACTTCGTAGCTTCTAATTCTTCGACATTTTATTTTCCTAACATGGCCATTTATATTATTTCTGATGGTGCAAAAAAAAATTCTGGTAAGAAAATGTTAGCATTATTGGCAGTTAATGCTCTAGTTGAAGTGTAAAGTAATTTTTGGAACTTTATAAAGCACAATAATGCTTTAGCCTTTATCAAACTGCATGCTTTATCATTTCTATCTATAGTATCATTATTATTTATGCCTCCAATTTCAGAGGTTGAATGTTGCTTTCCATTTCTTTAAAACCAGTTTTTATTCTGCTTTATAATAAAATAATCACTGACAGGTCCCCGTACTACAGCAAGTAAACATTTCAATACATCCGGGTGAAGTGGTTGCAATTGTAAGACTGTAGAACTCTTATTCTACTCTTTTGTTCCATGATGACCACAAGCAGCATTGATTTGCCTTGTTTTTATTAGGTTGGTCTTAGCGGCAGCGGGAAAAGCACACTAGTGAGTCTTTTGCTTCGTCTTTTTGAGCCAACAAATGGTCAGGTAAGAACTTTTCACTTTTGGGTTTTACCTCAAACTTCCTATGTGGATGCTTGATAAGTAAGGAATTGGTCTACAAGGAAGTAACAAGTTAGAAGACTACATAAAAACTTTGGTTGAAATTTTGTAAGGTTTGGTAAGTGTTTCTTTAAGTCTTTCAAAAGCCATTTTAGGCTGGAAAAAATGTAAAGGTATACCCCTGTGTATCCCAATCTTCCATTCTACTTTTGCACGGTATAGCATGGGTCTATAGTTACTACGGGTGCACACGGGTGGGGTCAGTTTTGTAAGTAAACCACCAACCTAACCGAATGGTTCGATTTTGCTATCTAGTCATCTATAGTTGAACCATTGGTTTCAACTAATTGATCATTTCGGTTCGGTTTGGTTCGGTTTGAAACATAAATAAAACCAGAATTTATAAATGATAAAATATCAAATTTTATCCCACACAAAGCTTGATACAACAAATCATTCTTCAATAAATTAAAATAAAACATCTAAATCAAATTCTAAATTAACATTCTACAATTCAAACTAAACCAAATCCAAAATAAACATAAATATTAAAAAAGTTAGGTTCAGATTGGTTCAGTTTTTTATTGGCTAAAACTGCGGTCAAATCGAACTTTTCCGGTTTTCAGAATTCTACATTTATGTCCATCTATTTTCTTTCGGTTTTGCTTTCACTTTGGTTCAAATTGGGTTGGGTCAGTTTTTTCAGGTCAACTGTTTTTTTGTTCACCCCTAATAGTCACATTCGTTACCATATCTTTCTATATCAATCGGCTGTGCATCATTTTAGATGGTACATATTTTTTGATATTTTTCTCACCATTTATGCAATTGATCCATGTTTGCAATTTAACATCAAATATTAGCGGTTATAAGCTCTAAAATTTTTGGATTTAGTTTTACTAACTGTTACTAATAGTATGAATTTGTGTTATATTTTAGTTCTGATATCTTATGTATTTGTTACTTTAATTGCAGATTTTGATTGATGGATTTCCTCTGAAAGAGTTGGACATCAAATGGTTGAGGGAAAAAATTGGATACGTGGGACAGGTGTTTGAAATTATTTGATGATTGATTTTGATTGTGTTGAAAGATGTTTTCTCCTAACAATTAATTGACTTGTGAACAGGAACCAAAACTTTTTCGCATGGACGTAAGCTCTAACATTAAATATGGATGTCCACGAGATGTAAGTCGGGTGGAGGTTGAGTGGGCTGCCAAGCAGGCATATGCTCATGACTTCATATCAGCGCTGCCCAATGGATATGAAACACTAGTCGATGACGATCTGCTCAATGGGGGACATAAGCAGCGGATTGCCATTGCTCGTGCCATTCTTAGAGACCCTAGCATTCTGATCCTTGATGAAGCCACTAGTGCTTTGGATGCACAGAGTGAGCACAATGTTAAGGTAATAATTTTGCAAAAAATCTTCTAAACTACTCTTACCCCCCTACCTGGGGAGAAAAACAAAAAAAGAAAGAGGATCAAAATGCATTAATACCAGGTAAAGAGATTTCGGAAGTTACTCCTACTTACCACCTATCATTAATTGCCCATAGGGTGTTCTTCGTGCTGTCAGAAGTGATTCAACAACAAAGAGAACTGTACTTATAATTGCACACAGGTGGGTCTCGTGTGCTATTCTTTCAATGTGTTCATAGCAATCTGGAGTTTGATAAATTACTTTCTGCAGGGTTTCCAGTATACAAGCTGCTGACCGGATAGTGGTAATGGATGGTGGTCATATTGTTGAGGTTTGTTCACTGGCACATTAATAAACAATGGCAGATATGGCTTATGCCTGATGAAATGACAGATCTTTTTTTTTTTGGAGTTTTTACCATCCACTTGTAACCCTGTTGCAGCATTGTGTGGATATCAAGATAACTCTCACTTTTGCTTCACAGATTGGCAGTCGCAGGGAACTTCTGTACCAAAGACAGGCTGATGCAGTGGCGTGATTTGATGCGATAGATGAAGGCTCCCCCTATATTTTATCTTGGAAAATATATAACTTTTAAGCATTCTTCTTTATCCACTAACCCAATTATTTATGTTCAGAAGACTTGAATTGTTCTGGAAATGAGGAAGGAGATGCAAGGATATCTCCAAAGTGGTTTCCACAGCCTCTGAAATATGCAAGGCAACACAAGGCAGAATGTGTATAACTTCTTGTTTCTGAATCCATGAAAAAGGCCAGAATCACCACATAGTTTCTTCTGTCTAGACTCCCAAAGTGTAATTTTGGAAAACCAATTAGTGATACAATATTAGTTAGTGTCTTGCAAAATGGAAATACAACTACGTGGACGTTGAAGATCCATGCTGATTTACTTTGTAATTTCATAATTTTTGCTGTAGTTATTCATCTTGTACCTCACAAAGACTATACACGATGATGTAAAACTTTGAAAGCCAGTAATTCACAGAAACAGGAATGACGTTTTGGTGGTTTGAATAGTCTGCACATTTTAAGTTATGCTAGTGCAAAAGCTCGAACTTGTTTACAGGACTTTGAGGTCTTGGATTGGCCAATGGTTAGAGGAAATTACATGGTAGACTAGACGCTTACAGTTGAAGATACTTACAAAAAAACTTTTTTTGGGCATATTTAACCATTGCTCTTTTTTTTCACTTTTATATATAAAAATATATTTGTTAATTTGATACTTCTTTTTCTAGTTTATTTTTAGAATACTTTAATATGTTAACAGTATATGTAACAAAAAAAATAATAGATATAATTTTACAAATAATTTATATCCTTTTAATATTTTGCAAACAAAACGTTATAATCTTATTTTTGTAATTATTTACATGGGACAATTGCACAAATATTCATAAAAAATTAAATATTGCAAATATAGTGATATATATTTTTTAAATTGTGCGTCTATGCGATCATTTTTTTTTTGTATTGTGGCGCATACTAATAATTAAAAATAAAAATTGCAACAATATTAAACCACTTTTGCACTTGTAATGCGTACGTGTGTTGTCTACGCGCGCATCTACAATACGTGTGTAGGTGGATGACACACGCCTTGGATACCTTCTGAATATTATTTCCATCATAGTATTTTATAAATATATAATAAATTGATTGAATGCTGAATGTTAACCAATTAAAACTAAAAGATTGAAAACCGTTTGAAAAATAAAAATGTAAATTAATGTATAGAAAAATCTAAGTGAATGCAAAATTATTCGATTGGTAGTTAGTCAGTTTTTAATAATATTCAAATCATATTCAATAAAATTAAAAAATTTATTAAATTGGTATTCAATCAATTTTCAAATATTTTTGAATAAATATTCAATCAGATTTAAAATGGAATTCAATAGTTATTCAATAAATCTTAAAAAAATATTCAATTGGATGTTAATAGGTATTCAACATGACAATAAAAAGGCTACAATGAGTTTCAAAAAGTGTTCAATAAGTTTTCAAAAATTATTCAATTAGTTTGACATAAAATGTATTCCATTGGTATTCAAAAAGTATTCAATAAGTTTCCAAAAAATATTGAATCAATTTTCAAATTGTATTGAATAAATATTCAATTAGTTTTTAAGTGTTAATCGATAGTTATTCGATAAATTTTTAAAAAGTATTTAATTGGTGCTCAATTAATTTTTAATAGTATTTAATAGGTATTCAATATGTAATTAAAAAATATTAACATGTTTATAGCAAATTTTTAAAAAGTGTTCAATAAGTTTTCAGAAACTTGTGAATTGATTTTATAAATAAAAGTATTAAATTGATATTCAAAATATATTCAATAGGTATTTAATTAGTTTTCATGACTGGCATTTAAAAGTTAAAAAAAATTGATATTCAAAAAATTCTCAAATAGTAAAATTTTGGTATTCAATAAGTTTTTAAAATAATATTTAATTAGTATTCAATACAGTCTTCAAATAGCGTTGAATAAATATTCATCCAGTTTTCAAATGGTAACCAAATAATTACTCAGCAAATATTCCAGAAATATTCAAATGATATTCATTTAATTGTCAATAATATTTAATAGATATTCAACTGGTAATCAAAAAAATATTTAACAAATTTATAAAAAAATTTTAAAAAGTACTCAATAACTTTTCAAAAACTATTTAATTGATTTTAAATAAAAAGTATTCAAATAAATTTTCAAAAAAATTCAACTAGTATTTAGGTCGTTTTCAAATATTATGGAAATATTCAACTGATATTTGATTGGTTCAAGAATATTCAAAAAGGATATTTGTGTTTTTAGCTAAAAAAACACTAGAATTCGATTAAGTATTGATATGTAATTTTTCAAAATTTTAGGGACCAAAATTGCAATTCTACAGATGACAGTTTGTTATCAAACCCTAGCCGCTACTGTTGATGGTTCTCCGTTACCATCCCTCTTGATATGTCCAGCCTTGTTGAAGCCTCTGGCAGCCACGTCGATCTCTGCCACGATCACCTTAGCGATGTTAACGGCGACGCGTCGATCGTCGCGCACCCCCGCTAGACCCAAGGTTTCATCGACGACGAGGCAAAGCCTGGAACCAACGAAGAAATGAGAGGAGAATGGAGGGGCTGGAGAAGGGATGAAGACAAAAAAGCGACGGCAGAGCGCATCTGATTCGCGAAAGAAGAAGACAGAGGAGGAGGAGGCGGCGAAGTAGGGGAGGAAAAAGATAGCGGATGCGAAGACAAAGGAGAGAGGGAGGAGAGAATTGACTCTTTTTTTTTTTACAGCAAATTAGTTTCCAGCACACAAAAAAAAACTTGGTATAACTGGAAAATGAAAAAAAAAAATTATATATACAAATATTGTCTGGCCTATAATTTCTACTTAATTATACAGAGTCTCATAATTAAAATTATCAATTTAATAAATAGTATTATATATTTTTAAATTTTATAAATAAAAATACAGTTTAAATTATTTTTACAAATATTATATTTTCTCAGAAATACCAGATTCAATCAAATAAAAGCCAATTTCTCATCTTATTTCTCGCTTTTCTCTCTTTATTTGTTTTCTCACTCCACGTATCTTTCTCTTCCTCTCTCTTCACCCATATCCTCCTCATATCCCTCTTTCTCCTCTTGTTTGATTGTTTCTCTCTCTTCAACCCTTTTTTTCCTCGATCTTGTTTTACCTTTCCCACCATCTTTGTCCCCTCCCTCTCCTATCTCGGTCTATATGTCTTTCCTTTATCGCCATTTGTTCTCTCTCGCTCTCTCTCGATGATTCGTTCCCTCTTACTGTTTCGCTCTTTCTCGGTGTTTTGTTATCTCTCATTGTTTCCTTTGCCACAACCTTTTGTTATATCTGCCTCTCTCACCAAACTTGTGAACCGAGATGTGACGCTAACTGAGACGACTTCTAGTTGTAGATAATCGTGTTGGCAACAAGCGACGGTAAACAGAGTTGGCAACGTGACACAAACAGATCCACGAACCGAGACGACTTCCAGCATTCTCTTTCCTCTTGTTTCTCTTGTCTTCTCCAACGCGTGACGAGATGGCGGCAAACATCGACGGCGTCTGGAGGCATCAAGTTAACGAAATTAATGGCGAAGAGGCAGCGACAATGTAGATCTAAGGTTTGATGTTTTGGGTGGTGGGTGTGTTTCATTATAATTTAGGGTTTGGTATATGAAAAATTGTTGATTAATCTTTGAAATTGGTGGTTTTTATGCAATTTCATCAAGTTTAAAAAATAACAGCTTTGTACACCTATGAACACCTTTAAATACCTTTTTAAATTTAAATTTAATGTTGTGTACACATTTAAACACCTAAATTACACACCATTATAAACCTTTGTACAGTCCTATATACCAAATTAATTATCATTAATAAAATTAAATTTTCTAAATATTGTGTACATCGAATATCTATATATACAAATAATTCATCTTAATTTTTAAAAAATTATTACACTGAAAATTCATCAAATCAAATTTCTTATAAAAAAATATAAACTCGTTTTTGAACACTTATGTAAACCATTATAGACTTTTTAGAAAGAAAAAAAAAACAGATATGTTTTTTTGGGTAGAAATCATTTTTCTCAAAAAAAATCATATTCTCGTAAAAATATTGTGATTTTTTGCGAAAATGACATTTTTAAGAATTTCTTTTATAGTTGAAAACTTGAATGATATTCATCAAATTTAGTATTTATTTTTTCTAATAAAAGTGTAATTTTCTGTATAATTTCCTTTCTTTTCATAGCTACTTTGTGAAAGGGTTAATTATGTTGTGCACTATTTTCTCTTTCTTCTTTATGTACGCACGGATTTTATTTGGACGAAATCCATGGCGATTCCTAAGGTTTGGTCATATCTCTCTCCCTGTCCCTACGAGTTTCAAAATAGCCGATTTGATCCCTCCCCCAACTTTCGTCAATTTTACTTAACAGAAAATATAAAAAGACAAATTTACCCCCAAAAACCAAAAGACCCAACCCATCTTGCCCTAAAAGAACAAACAAACCCATTCAGAAACCCGACATCAACCCACCTAAATTCTAAAATAAAAACCAAAATTTTAATCCAACTCTAAACACCCAACCAAACCCATCCATTCCTTCCTCTTTCTTTCCTCTCTTATGAAACTGAAATCCACCACCACTAAAACCAAAACCAAAAACCAAATTTAATCCAACACCCAACCAGAACTCATCCCATTCCTCATCCATCTCCCATCACCACCTTCATCGAATCTCTTCCTCTTAAACACCACCATCAGTCTCTCTCCCTTCTCAACACCACAACCCAGAGTCGTTGCCACCATCGTCGCTCTCCTCTCACACTTCGTCACACTCCACCAGATCCACCACCACCGTTTGCGCCTCTCTGCCTTATAACTCATCAAAACGAAACACCTCAAACTCTTAGTCCAATCACCATGCCGCCACTTAAACTGGAGACACCGAAGCTCACAGTTCGACTACTTGAAGAAATCAAAAAACATGAAAAACAAATACACATGCATGAGAGGGAAAAAAGAGAAACATAAGTGTCAATAACAGAAAAGAAAAAAAACAGAGTTAAGAAGAGGGGAACGAAAAATTGAAGCAAGAAAAAATAGAGTGAACCAATGGCGAACGGAGGGAACAAAGTAGGTTAAGAAGCACAGTGAGATAGGGTTGGCTCTCGACATAAAGGAAACATATTTTAGTGTGGTTCAAATTGCAATAGAATAAAGAGATTTGGAGTTCAAATTGCAGCTTTGGTTTTTGATTTAAATTGCAATTTCAGTGTGGTTTTTGCAATGGGGATAGTTCGACAGCGGAAGAGATTGTGTTTTTTGGAGCTAATTTCTTTTGAGTGTAAGAAAATTTTGAAATTGATTTAGCAATATTTTTTTGGTCAGGTCTCGTCTATTAATATTTGTAAATCGTCAACGTTTTCAACTTTCACAGCATCCCACAAATGTAATTTGATGACTTGGTCTCCATTTGGTCTTTAAATGTGATATTGTTTAAACAACTAATATTGCTTCTGCTTGGTTTCTTAATTTTTAGTTTTAAAAGTGGAATCTTATGGGTGTTGGCGATGAGACTTGGTGATTCCTGAGTGTGGTGGTGGTTGTGGGTGTTTTTGGGGGTGGTGGTTTAGTGGTTTCTGGATATGGTGGGTGTGGTTGGGTTTAATTTTGTTGGTTTAAAGCAAATTATAAGGTTATTTCTGTCATTAAACCCTTAAAATCAATAGTTTTGATGTTCTACATCAGATTTTCTGACGAGGTCCTTCAATGTAATTTGCCCATAGTTTTTTTTTTTGTGCTGGAAGAAATAGAGAAGAGGAAGGGCCCATTAAACATGGCCCGAACCGCCACAGTGATTCGCGGTCGTATAAATTGAGAAAAATCATGATTTTCAGTCATTAGTTACAGCCCCTTTTCTGGAGGTAATCCTCCCAAAAATCTCCATACTGTACTCTTGTAGGTCTAAGCCCTCGTACCCACCCAATAACACAACTCCAACACCTACGTCTCACACATGGACGCTTACCAGCAGCATCACAGATACATGCGGCCACCACCACCACCACCTACGCCGCCGTCTACGGCGGATCCCCACCTTTACCCCTACCACCATCACCAACAATCTGGACCGCCAATCCCTCCGCAGAACACGTCGTGGTACCCCAATCAGTTCCCCTACCACCATCCTCCACCACCACCTTCTCAATCTTCACACTCTCCATCTCCGCCTGCCCCTCAGCAGTGGGCTCCGCCCCTTCACTCCGCTTATCCTTCGCCACAACCCCCACAGCCTTCGCATGCATATCCACACCTGCCGCCTCAAAACCACCATTTCGCTCCTCCTCCTCCTCGGCCGCATGGGCCGCCTCCTCCGCAATCTTACCCTCAAGTCAACAAGGTAGCTCAGTTGTCTTTTCAATAATTATTTTATTTTGAGCCAATAATATTATTAGGATCTTCGAAATAATGAGACGGATTAATTTATGCACTTTCGAGCATCCTTTACTGAAGAAAGGGCGTGTTCTTGAACGCAAGGCAGAATTTCTTGAGCTCTATTGCTAACTATTATCTTGGTTGTGTTGCTTGTTTGTAGGTCTGGGGGAATCGGAATTGGGGGCAACAACAGGGTTGGGACAACCAAGGTTTGTGTAATTTTATTTCAATATAGTACTTGTTTGTTTAGGCCTTGTTTGGATGGCTGGCATTATGTTTTATTAATGTATGGTATAGTATGGTGTTGTATGTTATGTTACTATAATTATTGTTTATTGTGTTTGGGAAGATAGTATGGTATAATATAGTTAAATAGTTATTTTTGTTTTGTTTTGTGTTATGATATAGTTGTAGAATTGATTAAATGATTAAAATACTCTCATTTAGTGTTATAGTATGATGTTTTATGGTATTTTTTAGGGGTATTTTAGAAATGTTAAATTTATAAACCACCGAGAATCACGAGAAACCATAGTTTTGGTGATTTACAAAATCTGTTAAAATTCATGGGTTTTAAACTATGGAGAACCATACCATACCATGAATATGTGGAAATCAAAACAAACAAGAATTTAACCATACCATACTTTATGAAACCATACAAAACCATGAAACAAACAAGGCCTTACTCGTTTTATGGTATGATGATCATTTAATTTGTTGTTCTATCGAATTTACGTTCCACGTAGTCAATTTTTGTTTTCCTACTTTTTGAGTTTGACGACGTTGGTGAATTTGTAATTTTTGTTACTTGCTTTTAGAAGAGTTAGGTAATGGCTGCATTCTTGGTATTCAGTTGAGAAGTCATGTGTGCATGTTGCTGTGTAATTGTAAATTTTGTAGTGTGATTGGACTAACTGATTAGATAAATTCATATGTATCGCCATGGTATGCATAAATGAGGGAATAATGATGATAAAAAAAGATGAAGAAAGGAAAGTTCAGGGTGTCTAATTTGGATTTAACTTTGTCTTTCTTTCTCTTTTCTTTTTGAAAAAGTTTCAGCACATAACAATGCGGAGGATTGGGCTGCCAGGGCCAGAGCATGGGCAGCTGCTAAACAAATGGAGGATCAGTATCAACAATCTCAATTTACCCCAGTTGGTCGACCTGAAGAACAAAGTCAGTTTTATGAACAGTACCCACAGGCTCCAAATGCTCATTATCAGGATATTCAACAACAGTCATTTCATGTATCGGGCTATCAGCAGTTTTCTGTCTCAGCTGCACTTCCAAACCAGCCAGCAGCTGTTTATCCTCGGGATTCTTTCAATTCTGGCCAACCTTCTCTTGCTTCTAATGGGCGTGCACCTTATGCTATTGAAGGTGGAACTTCATCTGGAGGAGCGCCATCTACAAGTCCATCTGTTCATCAGCAGGAGGTACCTTCTAGTTATTCTTCTGTTACAGGTAACAGTTCATTCAGCATATTGCTTGCATGTGAACCTTGTGTTCAAGAACTGCTCATGTGGATGAAGTGTTTCATAACGGGTTCTGGCATGTTAATTGTTCTATTACTTGTTAAATTCCTCCTTTTGGCTAATTTCCTTTTAGAAAGAAATACTAAAATTTACATTGATCAAGATAGATTTTTTTTTTTGATAAAAAGATAGATATTTTTTAAGTATAAAGTTCTGTTCCAATATCTGTCTCCTACAAATTGAAGGTAAAGGCATGGGTTCTATTCCTACGGTTTTTGAAGGTTGAAGTTACTGCTTTTTCAATCTCATAGATTATCTGAAGTAATGCATATTTTTAGATTTTGTGCAGATAGTATATTATCAGCATAATTGCATAGGGTGACATTTTTTATTTGAATTAATACATATTTTGTAGATTTAATGTGGATAGTACATTGTCTGCATAATTGCAAACAGTGAGATCTTTGATGGTTCATGTTTAAGTTATTGGTGCTAGGCCTTCAGATTTTATTGGCCATTATTCTAACATCTACCAAATCTATATGGCAGGTAAAGGAGAGATTTCGGAACAAAAGGAGCATCCATACAAATCGTTGCCTTTGGCCAGTTCATCATCTCAAGAAGAACAACATCATGTGCAATCATCAGTGGATGCTGCTCGTAGATCAGTTTTGATGGAACAATCCTTTGCTCATGGAAACCAGGCAGCTGACCTGACAGTAGATCTTAGTGATCAGCCTTTAAATTTTGCACCTAGTTTTACGCAGAGTCATGATGGAAATGTGCAATCAAATTATGCTGATTTCCATGATTCAGCAGGAACCACAAGAGGCGTTAGCCCTGTTACATCGGTTCCTTCTATGAGTTCTTGGACACCTGCTGTTGCAACTGGAACTGTTTATCCTCCAATTCCTTCAGTTCCCCCTTCAGGGCCTCAGGTATTCTTGGTTTTCCGAGTTAGTTTCAATATAGGCATGTCCTATGCACTAATACTTTGCTTCATTTTTCAGCATGATCCTTCTGTATCTGGAACTCCTTTACCACCATTTGGAAGCTTTCCTGGACCAAGCTTTCAGCCACCAATTCCTTCCACTGCTGCGCCGTATGTTCCTCTGTTTCATGCTGCTTCAGGCTTCCCAGGTGATGTTTATGGGGTTTCTAATATTTCTGAACGCCCTAAAAAGGTGAGTACTCTTTTAAATAGATTTGCCATTCCTAGAATGTTATCATTATTGAATTGGCATGTCCAAACTTTTCCAGGCATCTGTGCCTAATTGGCTTAAAGAAGAAATATTTAAGAACGCAATCACAAGGTCTTCTCTAGAGCATCCGAAACAGGAAATGCAATCCACTGAGGATGAAGGTGTTGATAAATCTTTTGTTAAAGCTGATCAGGCAGATAGCAAAAGCCTTGATTCTTCAAGGTCAACTGAAGAAGAGGATGATGATGATGATGAGGTTCTACTGTTCAATCATCTACTAATGTTCAATTTGCATTTCATTTCATTTCTTTCTTTTTTCTTGTGATTTGCTCTATCATTTGCAAGTTTCATCCCTGGTGTCAGTTACCATATCTGTTAATTGAAAAACTAATATGTTTTATAATATTTTTTTCATTTGAATGTGGGAAATGAACACCCCTGTCCCCATGTGGGAAATAATATTTTTTTCTTGTTCTTCCATTCTGGATCTTTGCAGGATTATGCTGAGTTAGCTAGGACTGCAGCCGTGAACCAGGAAATAAAACGTGTTCTAACTGAAGTTCTTTTAAAGGTTACAACTATTAAGATATTCTTTTCTATAACATCCTTTATTATGGGAGTTATGACCTTTGTCTTTTTGAATAGGTTACTGATGAGCTATTTGATAAAATTGCGACAAAAGTTCTTGATGAAGACAATCTGACTGCTGAAGGTAATTATGGTGTCGCTGCATCTTTAAACTATAGGAATACCTACCTTTAAGTCTTTTATGATAAAATTGCTGGAATGATACCCATCGAATTTGCAGCTGAAGACAGTAGTATGACTTCTAATTACAAGTTACCATCTCCATCAGGCCCGACACACTCAGTTCTTACGGCTTCTGCAAAGGTTCTGGTTCCAGTTAAAACCAAGGACTCCAAGGATGATGAAATCAGTGAAAAATCTAGTTCTAGTTCTCCTGGAAATGTATTGGGTCTTGCTAATTATGCATCTGATGAAGATGATGAAATCGAAAGTTCTAGCTTGTTGAATTCTTGGGAAAATGTGGTTTATCAGTCTCTTGTTCCAAAGTTTTCAGAAGACATGCACAATACGACTGAAAATGGAAGTTCAGAACTAGAAATTCCAGTGAAGAGTATTTCACATTCAAATGGAACTCCTAATTCGGGAGAAATCAGTTCATCTGTGTCCAGGAAGAAAATAGATTCTGCTCCTAATGAGCCAACATATTCTTCTAAGGTTGTCTCCGAAGCACAGGAGTTTTTAAACAGTGTTGATAGTGGCAAAACACTGGGCAGAAATCATGACAGTGGGATGAAAGCTACTGAGGTAAAAAATGTATTGGCAAAATCTGAACCACTTGGCGAGAATGTTGGCATGAAAAAATCTCCAAAAGATGATTTTCGAACTAGGGAAACCAGGATAAGATCAGATGAAGACAATCTCCATGAAAGTAAAAGGAGTAACTGTGGTAGAGATGTAAAGGAGGCTGAGAACAGGAGCAGAGCAGATGAGAAGGGAGATGACAGTCATAGGAGACACGATGAGAAGCATCAGAGGAAGGAAAAGAAAGATGATCCAGATGGCATTAAAGAGAAAATGAAAGATCACAGTGACAAAAATGTGGAAAAAGTCAAAGAATCTGAGGCAAGAAAAAGGTCCTCCCATCTTGATGGCAAGGAGGATAGGAAAGAGGCAGGAAAGCTTCGCAGAGCTGGTTCCAAAGAAGATGACAACAAAAAGAGGGATCAGGCAAAGGGGGAAGATGGTGCTAGACATAAACCGTCAAGTGACTCTGGCAGGCACAAGAAAAGACGGTCCTCTTCTGTCAGCAGTAGGGGCAGGCACAGCAAGGACAATGAGTCTAGTGATGAAGCGTCATATGATTCCAAGAGGTCCAGCTTTGAGAACTTGTTTATTCCTACTTTGTTTCATTCCATTTTTGTCTCTCCAGTTGGGTGCCTGCATGTAGCTTCTTTCTATAATTATTAAGTTTTATTGTTGACATAGAAGAAACTGTTCATGCTGCAGGAAGACACAATCGAGAAAAAGGCACTTGTCACCATCACCTGAGAGTTCTAGAAGAAGGTATGATATATTAGAATTGCATAAATCTTTTTCCTATCCCCTTCAAGATTTTTTATTGATCTTCACAGGTTTGAATAAGCCTCTTAGACTCAAATTTATCCCTCAGTTCAATGTATATTTTAAGAGCTCAATTGATTTTATGAGTTGGATGTCATTTTTAACTTAAATAATGTACGGAGTTGCAAATTTTTTTAGTCTTGGCAAGAGCTAGGTTCATAATTTTACTGGGTATTTGAGTTGGTAGATGAATATGATGTTTTTCATTGAGTTATTGGCTTAAAAGCTCATCTTTGTAATATTTAGATCATATATACATTTCTGGGAATTTGACATGACTGTATGAGCATAGGTTTTTGTTTGGTGAGCTGAATATACGCTGTATCCAATAGTTTTTGTACTAATTTCATTTGCATTCTCTGATTCTTGGTTCACGTTTTAATAATAACGGCACCTAATACATGCATTGAGGGTGACTTCAGTAGCTTGGTCTCATGACATAGAACAAAAATTGGTGACGAAATTTCATGTGCGTGAGTGCGTTCATATTATGAAATATCCTTCTGCTCTACTTTGTGAACATCTTTGGGTGCTGAGGTCGTCTTCATTTTGCTTCCCTCATAGTTGGCGTGATGTGTCTTGTTTATTACATATTAAAAACATGATTCAAGAGGTGTCTCTGTATATTGTGTGCTATTTGAGGTTTACATACCATTGGCTCTTATCTGTTTCCGGTGAGATGCATGACTTGTATTACTTTGTTGAATTGTGTGATTTTGATGCAATCTATTGTGTTTTTAAAATTTTCAAGAATTTCAAAATCCTGACTGATAGACTCCAAAGTTCTCTCGACTTTAATTGGAAGCATTTGAAAAGTTTGTTCTGTTGATACTCTAGTTTGGACCTGTTTGGTTTTATCAACATCGGTAGTCTCTCTCTCTCTCTCTCTCTCTCATTCATCTCTTTTAGAAAAAGAGTTGGTCAAGAACTTTTGTACTTATGAGGCGATAAAGTAGTATGGCTCAACATTCTTTATGCTCACCCTTTTTTTATTTTTCATTTTGTATATCATATACCAAACCAGTGAAGAATTAACATACCCAGATCATCCGATAGTGTTTGTGGCACTTGGAAAGCTTCATGTTTGTTGTATCTTCCAGTTCAAGCATCATATGTGGATGTTGCATTTCTTGTCAAGTTTGTCTGTCTACAGGGCTAAGTTTTTCTCTGAAGTGTATGTATTTTGGTTCATAAAATAAGAATGATGGTGTTTTCATTTCTAGAAAAGTTTTGCGGTCCCCTCATAGCAAGCATTCTCAGCGCAGGCATTCCCCTCACTCTTCTTTTGAAACCACCAGGTATGTTTCCCTTTAGTCTGTAAAGACTAAGATTGTGTTATTGTTTTTTGGACATAATCAGCCAATCCCACAGGTGATAACATCATTTGCTGAATGATTGACCTTAATGTAGTCTAGATCAGTAACTATGTAATTTCATGCAGGAGAAGGAGATCAAGATCCAGATCACCAAGCAGGAGGCATAGATGATTTAATAGAAATATCTTGTTGAATGACATAGGATTTAGAAAGTACAATATCTTTTGATGAAAGTTGAAGGTCTAATGCGTGCTGAGAAGGAGATTAAGATCCAGATCACCAGGCAGGTATGTTGGCTGGTTCAAGTCTTCACCAAAACTGCAGCAGTCGCAGAACACGTATGTATTTTCTTATCTCAAGTTCAAATGTGAGGGAAGGTATCCAAAAATTTTGGCAATGGGGCATGCTCTTCAGGACAGGTTCGCATGGTTAAGCCTTCTATTTGTTGGTTTATGTACCACCTGGTGTTTTATTCAACTGTAAAAAGCGGCTGTGATCTATTTTGTGTGGTTGCAATGGAAAGAAGGTTGTAATTCCGTGTTAAATTAGAACATGACTCCCGAGTGATATCCTTACCAGCAGTTTCATGGCGATCAAGCTTGGATTTGGAGAGGTGTTAACATATTGTCAGAGGTCCAATCATTGCGCAAACGTTGATGTATAATCTGATAAATTATGGTTCCTGAATTGCTGCAATGGCGTGAAAGGAAAATCATGCGATATTTTTGCCCTTTTGTTTAGTGTTATGTAATGTCATATTTTTAAAGATCCTTAAGGTTAGACTCTCAGTGGTTTTCGGTTACTTGCATTCGCCATTCGGTTGGCGAGTACGTCCGAGTGTCGGCTCCTGTTTGCATTCCGCATAGTGCTCGGTAATGAGAATTTTTTTGTTAGAGTCATTTTATTTGGTCCTGGCTGGAGTCAAACTTTGGAGTTTCTTTTGCTAGAGTCGACGCTCATGTGCCAACGAGCTATATTAGACGCAGTAATGAGAATCACAGAATCATCTACGTAAATTGACAAAGTACAGGTCAAAAAGAAAAATATTTACGAAATACGCCGTATGGAAAGAGGACGAAACTCTGACCGGAAAGGTGACACTTCATCTGATCTAAATGCGGCTACAGCCAACAGCATCGGTGATATAAATTTAACACGAGCCGTAAATTGTAATCGAGGGGAGGTCGGGCCATTGATTTTCGATGCTTCTCAATCTAGAGCTCCGTTCGTTAAAAGTAAATTATGTTTAGTGGGTTAGTTGGGAAGGGATCGTTGAGTTTTAAAAGTTATCTGACGCGTAAACTTAAAGTCGCCGAAGAAGATGGAAGCTGACGTGTATATGACGCCGAAACCTCACATGCGTCGTGGACTTGCCCGTCTTGGTGGTGCTGCTCAACCTGAAAACGGTTTGGTACTCCTCCACTCGCTCTGCTTCTTGTGCTTCTCTTTCCGTTAAAGTTCGCATCTTTCTCCTTCACATATAACAACTTTCTTCTTCATTGATTCATTCCCATCATTGTCAACTCCATTAGCACCAGCAATGAAGGTCTCTTTAGTGTCTTGCATTATCATGCTATGCTATCTCTGCCTTCTTTACATTAAGCTGATTTTATTTTTCAATTGCAGGGAATGCAAGTGGAATTATGGTGGGTTTGGCTCTACGGGTTAATACTCGTTGGCGTTTCTCTCTATTCAACTAAAAAGCTACCTTCTTTAAACGGACAGCAATTTGATCACGACGATTCGATGGGCTCTGCCAATGCCAAGATAACTATTTTCTCTGCTCCTCTCCCCTTCGTTGGTTCGTATAAGCAAAGGCAGAGTCTTGCCATCAGATCATGGCTTTCTTTATCTCCTCAAATTGTGGTCGTCCTTTTCGCTCAGCATCCTTCTGTTGCCACTTTCGCCTCCACTTTTGCTTCTCGAGTTACGGTGGACTCTCATATTGATTTCACGTAAGAATGTTATGACCTTTTTTTTGGTCCAATTAATGTACTGTCAATAATATGCGAGTCAACGAGGCTTGTTTTTTTTCTGTGGTTGCATTAATAGGTTCCTTGGCACGCCGTTTTTCCATTCTATGATAGAAAGATCACGAGCATTCACAACAGACATATCTGTTTTTATTGATTCACAAACTGTTGTTTTGCCTGATCTTATTTCCACCTTGAACTATGCTTACAAGCTTGACCGTGATTGGCTCCTTTTTGCTTCGATGCAAAATGTTACCCATTTCCCTTTTCACTTGGATGATTCCGAGCAGCATTGGATTAGAGATGATAATGGCAAGTTGATTAGAACTCAGGAGGTATGAGGATTCTACCAATTCATTCTGAAAACTGGTTGCCTGTGCATTGGGGATTGACATTGTTGTTCATTGCATCAGTTGCAGGATTTGTTTGGTCGGAATTGGCAGTGGGATCACTGTAAGGATGGAATGATTATGGCATGGAACAGCAGGAATTTGCCATTGCATAATGGAGTGCTTCCTCCTTTTCTGTATGGCAAGGGCATTCACAACCACTGGATTGTTAATGAGGCTGTGCTATCTGAGTTAAGGTTTGTGTTCGATGCAAGCTGGGCAATTTCGAGTTTCTCTCTAACTTCTCCTGAGGATTTGTCTTGTCGGTTGGTCCAAAATAGAAGTTGGGAGTGTGCTGGAAATTCTCTTCTTGCTGCACAATATGGATCCATGGTTGTCAACGAAATTGATTATTCCAGTGTGGTCAAACTTTTGAGGTGCGATAGACGTTATCTCTTTATTGATATAACAGAAGATAATGTCAACCCAACTGATTACCATGAATTAAGCATGTGGGATCAAAACATTTTACATTTCTGGATGAAAAAAAATTACATGACTTGCATTGGCAATATTAAATCTCAAAACGGAATATCAGATTGCTATCAGAAAGATCTCATCGTCTTCTCGCCACTGTTGGATTTTCCATTTTCAATGGAGTCGCTTCTCTCAGTAACTGCAGATGACAA
Organism: Flueggea neowawraea; assembly: GCA_948243855.1. NCBI lineage: Eukaryota > Viridiplantae > Streptophyta > Magnoliopsida > Malpighiales > Phyllanthaceae > Flueggea > Flueggea neowawraea. Next base: position 1,418 of record CAODLS012220154.1, on the reverse strand, counting down.
TAAAACAGTTGTGCTTGCTGTTGCTGGATATAGTTACAAGGACATGTTAATGAGTTGGGTGTGCAGGTTGCGCCATCTTCTGTTTACAAATTTTCTGATTTGCGCTCTTGATGTCGAAACTTATCACTTCTCGGTGTTGCAGGTATTTCCATTTAATGCATATTTGTGAATCTTTTAACTTCAGTTTCCTATTTAATACAAGTTAAACCCATGCCCATTCTCTGTTATAAGGGGGTATGTCACTATGTTACCTTCTGAGAAAATAAAATGTGTATTTTCGGGTCAGATATGACGTTGCCATTCTAGAAATTGTCAGGGCTGCAACCAGTGATTTTAAGATGTACCCTAGGTAAATATATGCTATAGCCTATAATCATTCTCTTTTTGGGGCATTATCCTTCTAGGGTAACCTGAATGACAAACAAATATCAAGATGGGATGGATTATTATACATCAAGAGTTTATAAAGTCAACATGAATCTGATTATTACATCCTGATGATAATATCATCATGTGGGGGAAAAGAATAGTTTAGGTGCCCTGAATTTTGTTTGTGTTTTCTTGTGCATTAGGCAGAACATGCTTAAATAAACCTGAATTTGGTTTGTGCTTTCTTTTGTCTTTGGGCTTATATTTCTGCTTCCTGCTAGGGACTGCCTGTTTTCTATGATACAACAGCACCAAGTAACATCAGCTTCGATGATTGTCATTTTGGAACAAAATGCTTTCAGAGGGTTACTAAAATGAAGTCTAGGATGGTTCTGAAGATCGTGAAGCTGGGTTATAATGTACTTCTCAGCGATGTGGATGTCCATTGGTTCCAAAATCCGTTGCCAATGCTATACTCTTTTGGTCCTGGTGTTCTTGCAGCTCAGTCTGATGAATACAACAGAACAGGTTTTTATGTTACTCATTTAGCACTTGAATAACTAGCTTCTTATAAAAGCTTAGAATCACAAACTCCATCTGAATGCAAGAGGTTACATGGAAATAAGTTGATTAAAACTGATAATCACTTCATCATTGCTGTTTTGAATTATACCTCTGATAATATTTATCAATGATATGATATTAGATTGTTCTATCTGCAGGACCTATAAACTTACCTAGGCGCTTGAACTCTGGCTTTTACTTTGCTCGTTCTGATGGTCCAACAATTGCTGCTTTAGAGAAGGTAGTGAAGCATGCAGCTACATCCAATCTATCTGAGCAGCCAAGCTTCTATGATACATTATGTGGGGAAGGTGGATCCTATCGTATCAGTGAAGATCAATGCATGGAACCTGAGACAAATTTGACTGTCCATTTCTTGGACAGAAACCTTTTCCCAAATGGTGCATACTTAGATCTATGGCAGAAAAAGAATGTGAAAGCAGCCTGTAAGAAGAAGGGTTGTCTCGTTCTTCATAACAACTGGA
>CAODLS012220046.1:0-19913 GCA_948243855.1 Flueggea neowawraea | reverse complement strand
TAGGCTTCATTCCAATGCAATGAGTGAAAGCTCTTAAATATTCGTCATGGTTAAGTACTTCTCTCCCACCTTCTAAGCTTCTGATCCAGAGAGGCTCGTCGGTTTGAGCCATCTTAACCAGTTCATCCATGGCAGCCAAAGTGAGCTCCAAGAACATTGATCTTTCTAACGATCTATCAAGTCCGGTGACTGTGTTGGCCATTTGTGGCGGAGGTGGTGGTCGAGTTTGTGTCACCACGGGTAAGGCATTTGAAATTCCACCAGCAAAATCAGGTCCTAGCGGCAATGTTGTAGATACAGTACTTAACCCACCAAAACCATTGCTACCGACTCCAAGTTCCAAGCTTGAATTCGGCATCGGAGGACCGATTGAAGCAGCAAGTGAAGAAATTGGTCGACCCAAAAACTTGCCAGCAAGTGCACATACTCTATCAAGCTCGTCTTTTAATCTCGCGTTCTCAATCCTTAAGTGTTGTTCTTCCAGCGAGATGTCGCCAATCATTGCAGGACCTCCGCAGTTTGAACAAATGGGGTTTCTCATGGCATCTCTAATCGACATGTTCTCGGCTCGGAGCTTGTCGTTCTCTCGCCTGAGTAGTGTGTTCTCGTGACGTTCCAATTGGGTCTAAAGCTCACGGAAAAACCCAAAAACAATCAGGAAAACACTACGAACGTAAAACCCATCTGAGAAAGAAGGAAAAAGAAGAAAACCAGCAATACCTTCATTTGGGTACGGCGGTTTTGAAACCAGAACTTGACTTGTCTGGTTTCCAGGCAAAGCCGTCTACTGAGCTCCAATCTTTGTTTCTCATCCGGATGAGGACACTCCTTGAACAAACTGCAAAAGCAAAAAAACACCGGAAACCTCTCAAAAAAAACCGTTCAAAACAATTTTTTTGTTCCTTAAAGCTCGCAAAAAAGGAATTGATTGTAAGTACGCTTCAAGTTCTTGGATTTGCTGAGGTGTGTGTCGGTGGTATCTTTTCTTTCTTGGAGGATTGTCGGCTGCGTCTTGATCGTCACCAGAAGCTCCGTCAAGGTTCTCACTTCCAGATCTACTTTCATGCTCTTCTCTGCTCCTCCTAACCACACTCGACTCTAAGTTCTCCTCCATTCTTCCTAAATCCCCTTGACCATCTATGTTTGGTTGTTGCTGTGTCAAACAAAAAAAGAGAAAACACATGAATCAAGAAAAAAAGCCCAAGATTTCGAGAAGCAAGACGAGGAAAGAGCTATACGAGGGCGAGAGAGAGGCCGGGGGAGGTGAACATGGATTTGGTGAGAGGAGGAGAGACGAGACGAGGCTGAGCAATTGCACCGGTGGGCATGTTGTTGTTGGTGTTGTTGTTGTAAGGTATATCTGTCAAGATTCTTGCACCACCACCAACGCCACCACCAGCAGAAGTAGTATTAGTACTGTTTTCAAGAAAACCCCCAAAACTCATGAACTTCTACACTCTTTTCTTCTCTCTTCTCTATGCCTTTATTTCTTTCTCTTTACCTCGCTCTCTATAGTAACCAAAGATTTGGTTTTCTTGCAAGATTCAAAAACCAAACTCAGTAGGAAACAAACAAGAGGTGAAATGGGTGTTACATGACAATATATATCAGGGAAAGAAATGGACAAAGTGGAGTAGTTCACAAAGAAGGAAAAAACAAGAAATCAAGAAAGGGAGGTAGAGGAGACAGAAGGATGGAGATATCCAAATGTGTCCAACTCCCTCTCTTTTGTATGACAAAAAAGAAGGAAAAAAAGGAGAGAAAGAAAGAGAAAGGCAAGCAAATAAAAGAAACCCTTTTTGTGTAATCTCTCTTCTCTTGCTTAGCACTTCCTTCTCTAACTCTCTCTCTCTCACTCTAAAAAACCACTCCCGTTTTTTCTCTCTCTGCCAAAGTCTCTATAACTGAGTAAATAACTTGAAGAAATAGAAGCAGAGACTAACCAAGAACCCTAACAGCGGTCAAGAGTGTGTGTGTAAGTGTGTACCCTTCTGTGCATGCTTGACTACAGTGAGCGAAAGAGAAGGAAAGAGAGAGAGAAGCTTGTTGAAAAGAGATTGAAGGAGTCCAACAAACAAAAAGGTTTAAAACAAATCAAGAAAATGAAACAAACAAAGAGAGAGAAGAAAATTTTCTTGAAAGGCAAAAAAGGAAAAGGAAAAATAGAAATGAAGCGAGAGAGAGAAAGGTGAAGATAAAACGCAATTATGTGGACTATTCGAAGCCTTACAAATACAAAGCTCCAAAAAGCGTTCGACTCCATCTTCATCTTCTGATCAATCTTCTCTCTCTGTGAAAGTCTGTGAAAAAATTTGTAATGACACTTCTAACCCTACTGCAGAAACAAGTGAAAAGAATAGAATACTACAAGAAAGCAAAGTTACAGTGGCAGCTCGGTGTTTTGGAGCCATCGGAAATGGTCTTTTTACCTTTCTTTCTGATGAAATAGGGTTTGGAGAGAAGCCATTGGGATCTGTAATCAACCAAGTCCACACTAAAAATTTTCTTGGCCTTGTAGAGAACAATAAGCACTTACAATATTTCTTAATTGAAGTGTAATATTTTTTATTAAATATAATATTTTATTATTTAAAATTATTATTACACTCTTATGAGGAGATTGTAATAAAATTTTCTTATTATTATACATCTAACAAAAAAATCTTATACTTTAGTTAAGAAAAATTATAAAAATTCTTACAACATTCAGTTATAAGAAAAAATTATTCATCATATACAGGTCATTTTGGGTTTCTGTGGTCAATTTCTTGAATGGCACCGTATGGCACTGCAATGAATGAAGGCCTAAATTAGGTACGATATCATTAATGACATTACGACTATTATTTAAATAATCACTGTCATGTCATTAATTATTAATTTTTTTAATAAAAATATTAATTTAAAATGTTAAAAATTTACAAAAATAATATTATTAAGTATTATTTTTTAAAAAATATACTATAAATAAAAAATAAATAAAAATTGTGTTATTTATTATTATTAAACCACATAAAAAAAATAGAAAACTGTTTGCAATATTCCCCTTTTTTCTCAATTTTATGAGTGGATGATTACTTCGTAAATTACAGTAGAAAAGTTTTTCAATACTCTATTTTTTGAATGGTAATTAAATCTATTTAGGGGTCCAAATGCTAACTACTACTCTCTTTCTTTTTCATGTCAATTTTAAAAAGGAGTATATGAGAACGGGAAATAAAGACTGAATAATGAGAAGTGGGAAACAAAAATGGAAACTTCGATAATATAATTGACGAACTATAAATAGGGGATTAAATGAATTGCAACCAATTTTTTCCGAATATAATCCCCAATAATGAGCTGCAAAGTTGGAAATACAAGGACTTTGTATTTTCTAATTCTGAATTTACCACCAATGGTGAACTGAGACCTATAAAGGGAAGATATGATTAAGAACATGTGGGGGTAAGATGAGTAAGAAATCATAACCATTGACTTTTGAAGATTTCATGATTTAACAATTCTATTATTATGCATGTAAATGTCGTTGTAAATTACTAATCCATCAATGCTTAAAAAGTGTTTGTGTATATTAACGATTCAATATATGCAGCCTTTGTTTATCTAAAATAAAGTATGCTATCTATTCTATCAAATATTTTAACTTTTCTGATTATAAAAATTAACTTTCTTTTACTGTCATGATACTACTCTTTCGAAGTTAAATGGAGGTAGAGTTAAGAAGTGTTCTACCCAAAGTAACTTCCATTTGCTCTTCTTCCAATATATTTTGCTTATATTAAACTACTTTAATTTACTTCTACTAATAAATATTAATTTTAATAAGTTTTTTTAATAAAAAAGACCAACCTACCACTGAGTTAATTTAATTAGACAAATTTAATACAAAATTAGCTCTTACTTTTACTGACTCAGTTAGGTTGACCGAAAAAGAGATAGGATCTTTGGTTACTACTCCGAGTCTTTAGAAGTGAGCAAAAATCCACTCTAATTGGGAGTCCGACCCAATGTCAACATTCTGCCATGATTTTCCCACTGCCATCTTCAAATTATGCCATATAGTTTTGAGTTCCCGCAAAGAGAAGGGAAGGGAACCTCAGTTTGACATTGAAGGCATACAAGACTAAACTAGTGGACTATGTAGCAATGACACCCACAGAGGTCGACCTATAGCTATAATGAAAAGAAATAACACCATCTAGTCTAGCAATAACACCGACAAAGGCCGACCTGCCAATAATAATAAAATTTGTCAAACCTCCTTTGAGCTTTTTAATAATGCTACTTCAATGTTCCTAATTTCTCGTTAAGCCAATCTAGCTAAGAGTTTGAGGATTAGTGTCACTTTAGAGCTAAGAGCATCTGTTACGGGTATATTGAGCCCCCAATCATCCACTTCCCATGACATTTTTATGTGTTTGAACTGCACAAGCGCATAAAGGTATGAGGTCTACTAACAGTGAACCCCACCGATCGTTGAACCATGATTTTTTTTTAACATAAATGATCATTGCAGCAATGATTTATTTTTTTGGACCGTTAAACAGTGGTCCATTTATGTTTTTTTTTCTTAATGAGTTTTATTGTTTTTGGACTTTGAAAGTAGTTATTTTTTAACCTACGAATTTCTTTTTTTCATATTTATTCATTCAACACTAATTTATAGAAAATATTATTTTCAAAAAATTCGCATAAATATTTTATCCAAAATAATTTAAAATATTATTTCGAAAATATAATTTATTTTACATTGAAGCAACAAATTAATATGTTAAATAAATATATTTATTGTGAATTTGATATTATAAATAAATTAAATAAAGAGTGAAATAATTGAAAATCTCATGACGAAGTATAAAGAAAAGTATAATTATTAAGAGAGAAAATTTAATAAAATACTGATATAGCATAAAAATCATACTTAATTTGGATATAACTATTAAAGATGTCCGTGAGCCATTTTTATTGAAAAAAACATCTTTAATTTATGAAAAAATCTACAATGAATTTATGATAGGGTAGGCGCAGGTATTTAAGTTGTGATGTTGCACGCACTACTTATTCATCAATTGGTAGTTCCATCAATTTGTTGACTTTCACATCATTTCTAAGGTTGAAATCATAATTCACACAAATTTGATTATTGACTCTGGTTTTCTTCCCTCAATAAATATTGGTTTTGTAAAGTTTATGTATGTGTTAATAATAAATGAGGCTAATTATGACATAATTTCTATACATATGCAGAGAATAATTATTGTTCAAAGTATCAAAATAACCCTTGATTATTGATTAGTATTCAATATATCCACCAATGTAATAATGATGACTGCTTATATGTACAAGTAATTTTTTGGCATTATTAATAATTTCCATTCTAAAAATAGACCGAAATTGCACATTCAGAAATAATAGAAAACCTTTGGATATGTTTAGCTGCAGAAAACATTTTCTATTTTCCTTTTCCAGTTTTTTTCTTACTTTTTCAATTGTTTGTTTTTAAAACGGAAAATAAGAAAATAGAAAATCATTTTTAGTTGTAAAAACGATTTTCTATTTTCTTTTCTTCATAATTGTAAAATAAGTTGTGTTAATTTAAAATATCAACAACATGTTACCTATGAAAATAATCATACGTTAACTAATCAATATATATTGTATTTCAAAATTAAATATGAATATAATTGATGTTAAAGCCTTATTTTTGGAATTTTAAAAATTGAAAATGAATGTTAGCAGTATAATTTATTAAACTTTAAGATATAAAGCTTACCTTTTTTATATGTTATTTTATTTACTTTCACTAAAAATTAAATTTACAATCTCTTAGTATTATAATTTACTTCAGTAGCAATGTAGCAAATTCATTGGTATATAAAACTTACTTTATATTTTATAATTATTAATAGGGACAAAAAATACTTATAAAAAATAAGGACAAAAATTTATAAATGTCTTTAGAGCCCTAGATCCCTAACTTTAAAGTAGCAAAACGGGCCATTAGAGAGCCATTTTCGGCCGGAAATGGCTAGAAAAATGTCAGACTTTATTGTTCACTTCACTGGGAGAGAGTTTCTGAGTAGAGAGGGAAAAGAGACTGTATCAAGCAATTTGTTCTTGACATGAGACTACTGCTGACCCTTTTTGAAGGATAAATGGATATTTTTAAGAGATGTTTTTTTACCACAAGCTATACATTACGTTGGCGATTTTTCTAGGTGGAAAATATTTATCGATATTAGAAGTATGTCATCGCTCATGCACTAAAGAAAAGTGGGTTGATGCACTAACGAAAAGTGGATTGATTCTAGAAACATGTCGTCCTCGTCGTCCCTCATTTATGTGTGCAATTGCATGGGTAGAGATATACTTGCATTGTATAGAATATCCGATGCCACAGGTAAACGAAAATTTTAGTCCAAAACATGGGAGCTTCCCACATTGGACCACTCAAAAGAGGAAACGAAGAAAAGGCAGGCTCAACATCTCCACTCTAAACCAAAAATTCCTACAAATCAAATATTTTCTACAAAATGCAAGGAGGGCTGGAATGGGTTTAATTGCTCAATGCTCAACACGTTGAAGAAGAAAAATGGGCAAGTTTTTATCTGTTGATGATGATGTGTGACATGATCCACGTGTTCTGACTTAGCTGATGTGTCACTTTTCTTTTACCATGTAATCTTATAAATCACGCTTCTCTCACAAAAATTAAAAAATGGGCAAAATAAATCTCATCGTCTTGTTTAAGGTGCTTAGCATTCCATGTCATCATTCAATATTACTACGAGAGAAGGTTTAAACAAATCAACTTTTAGAATAGGAAACTAATCAATTAAAAAGAATAAATCAATTTTTTTCAAGCTTTTTCATAAACACTCACAACCATTATCTCCTCTCCTAATTTAAAGTCTCGAATTTAAATTTTGAATATAAAAATATTAAAAGTCCTTCTAGTAAAACCTAGGGTGTTAGAAAAAGCACAAGACATAATACACAACACAAAGATAAGAGAAGACTCTTCTTTTCTCTCTCTATTTTTTGTCTCTCTCTAGAGAAGAATATTTTCTTTTTCCATTGTTGATTCCTTCGTGATCAATCTCTTGGTGGTACTTAAACTATGATTCAGTAGATCATTTCCATCAATTACACAACCATGATTTAATCGCAAGGCTTGTATAGATCGTTTCTATCCATATTTAAATTCCACCACATTTCAAGGTCAATTCTTAATTCCTTTACTTTATGTGTAATTATTTATATTATTAGTTTGTGTAGATACCTTCATTAATTCAGGGATCTTTTGTGAAAAGAAAACATTATTGTTTTTAACTAAAAGCAAAGATATTGAAATATTATTTCGAACTGTTCAATAACTATAAATCCGTTCCTTTTTTTTGGAAGAAATCGTTTCCCTTTCAATATGATCCAAATTCAATAATTAACCATAGGTCTCAATCGGCTTACCCTATTTTCAATGTACTCCTATCAATTATAATGTAATTTGTTCCTATTATCTGAAATTGGTGTTTCATTATTCCAGTAGTGATCATATCATCATCAATAAGGTTTGGAGGAGAGTAGTTGAAGAATTAGACTGTTTGCATGACAAAATAAATCGTGATTGAGCTATATATGGTTCGTTGCCATTATTGTGCCCACTGTGTAAATTTTGTTTAAAGAAAAGGCTAAATGGAATTTTCGATCCGTTAACATAAGGCATATTACAAATACAACGAAATTATCAGGTTATTGGTGTCAAACTTTTTACAAGCATGGACATAAGGCATAGGCCAGTTTGCAAATATTCAGCTTTGGCAAAATCAAGGCTTTTTAATCTAAATGGTGTTGGTCTAATTAATTATCAGCTTTTTCCTGATACAACAATTTAAAAAATTATGCATCCCATTCTCCACACATGAATTTTTTTTTGTTGAACATTTTTGTTTTAATTTACTTGCCGTTTCAAGAAATCAAACAGAATTTCATTTTTTGTTTCTGATTTTATTCCTATTTTAGTTTTTTATAAGTCATTTTATTTGTTCTTACTAGAGATCGAACTTGTGAACCGTCAATGCTGGAGTTGATTTCAGTACCAACTTACTTGTCTACTTCTTCCAAAAAGACAACTTATATATATTAACTTAACTGAACTATCTTAGTAGATAAGTAGCATATAATCTCTAATTCAATCAGGCTAACTCAGACTATATGCGGTGAGAAGTTGCTCTTCTAAATTTAGTAATGTTATCTCCAATGATACTCTATTTTTTAAGAGCAATTTTGACATATATAAAGAGCACATTTAAAACTAAAGAATGAAAAAAATAATACCCTCTAATGCTATTCTCTAAACTCTTGTTAATTCTCATAAAACTTTTAATTATTAAACTTTTTCTTTAGGCTTTATTTTTATTTTTCTGTTTTTCATTTGTTTTTCAACTAATAGTAACACAACTTCATTAATGATAACTAAGATAAATAGTGAACATGATTCTTTAGAAATAGATAGTCAAAGTCACTCTTTATTTTACTTTGTAAATATAAAGAGTGGATTGAACTTTATTTTTTGTATAATAGCTCTTTATAATAAAGAACTAGCGCATTACTCATGCGTTGCACGGTGAATTATAATCTTTTAATTCAATTGAAAAGTAATTTTTAAAATACCATATATATATTTATTTATTTTTATCATATTGCATAAATTTTGAGGTAGAATTTTGTATAAATAAAATTTCCCGTAAATTTTTTAATTTTTAAATTTCACTTTTTAAATCTAGAGAAAACCTTAATTCTAATATTTTTCTACCCAAAAATTTCTTAATCTTAATTCTCACCCTTTTTCTTAAATTTTCATTTTGAAACCCTAAAATTAATTTTCTTTATTGTTTTCTCCCCTATAGTATATATATATATATAAAAGAATAAATGGTCTCACAATTTTAATTTGTTTTAATCAAGTCAGCAAATTAGAAAAATATTACCTCATAAATTCAAAACAAATCATTGGAAAATTTTAAAAACATTCTTGTCTGTTGATCAAATAAATTCATCTTAGTGCTCGTTAAGTCTCCTCTGTTAGTTAAAATCTTCCGTCAATATGTATAAGATGTTAAAATACATAGATGCATACATTCAAAAAAATTAAGAGAATTTTTTAAATATAATGGTGATCTTTAAATAAATAGTACGGCAACAGAAGGAGAACATAGATTGTAGATTTACGTTTTGCTTTTAGAGAAAAATAAAAAAAATGTTTTTCAAAAATTCATGTATTATAATTTTTACCATTGGAAATTTAAATATTCGCCTTCATAAAAATTTCAATTTACATTTTAGAGTTCTAACAATTGCTAAATCAAGCCATCAACAATTGCTAAAATCATTCTGCAAACTGTCCTGCAGACTGAATTATTCTGCTGCATTTTTCTTAAAACATAAAATAGTTTATTTTTCGATGAACAAATCAAACAACGCATATGATGTTATTGAGTTAAACATTGAAAATTGCACTCCCTCTCAACTCGTCTCATTGAAATTAAAAATTATTTCTATAGACCACTTATTACACCATCTTCATAAAACTCCATCTCTGTATTACAAAAAATATACAATTCACATGAAATTACAAAGCGAATAAGTGCCCTTACGATCAAAAAATCAGAAGATTTTGAGAAGAGAAGAAGTGTAGGACTTGGCCAACACTAGCAAATTGACATTCTCGATCATTGATCAACTTGCAACCTACTTTTTTTTTAATTAAGAAATGCATCCTACACTTAACCGAGTACATTATAATGATTAAATATGGAGCACCCCTAGTTAAAAAACAAAAAAGAGCCATTTAACAGAAAATTTACAAAAAAAATTGAGTCACATTTGATTTAAAGTTACATGATTCTAAAGGCCAATGGACTGAATCGTGAATCAATGCATTATAGATATGCATAATGATGCCCTTGAAATAAAACGGCATAATGATGGTGGAGTGAGTAGTTTAAGTTTTAATTATAGATATATTACGTGGGAGGTGTTACAAACTAGACGACACATGATGATAGATTAATTGGGAGTTATACATGCCCTTTCACACTCTTTCCAAATCGTTAATGAGCAAAAAAAGTGCAATCTACTATAAACTCTTCTAAATAGTATATAATTTTTAAGAAAATGGTAATTACACAATAAGAAGAGATAAATATCAAGTGGCTATCAAATAAAGTGCACATGTCAATCACATAAAAGGACAAATGTCAAACATATAGAGAACCACTTGTCAGAAGTTCAGAAAAACTCTATAACTTTTATATATATATATTGATTTTGTCCATTGGGAGAGCATTGTAGATGCTTTGAGTATTTATTAGGAGCATGAAATGGTAATCATAAGAATGAGATGATTAAATAGTAATTAATTCGTTGCAAACAAAAGAGTAGCATTAAATAGATTTCTTAATTAGAATAGCTACTTATGTGATCACTATAATGCTTTTGTTGCTAAGTAACTACTCCATCCGTTCCATTTTAACTGTTGCTTAAGGTTTCAACACACAGATTAAGAAAGCATTCTGTCTTAATTTTATGCTAATTTGACTCTTACACCCTTAACTTATGAATCCAGAATGTTTGAAATAGTAAATGCAGACTTTGAAAAAAGTGTGGGTTGAAATTAAAAAAGGGTATAGAGTGAAAAATAATACACTCTTAAAAATATAAAATGACAATTATTCAAAAAAAAAAAGAAATTTTCTAAAACGACAGTTAAAGCAGAATGAAGAGAGTATAATGCTCATATTTTCTTTTTGCATTCAGATCACTTTCCCGTTTAAAACAAAAACTATATTCATATTTGTTTGAGTAATACTAATCAGTAGTTCGATAGTCCAAAAAACTCCCTCCATTTCACATTAAGTAATTTTTAAGGTTGTGGTACATAGATTAAGAAAATCATTAGAATACATTAATTATGGTGATAATTGACTCCATTATTCCTATTTTTTTTTTACTATGAATTGAAAAGATACAATCAATTTATTATATATAAGGGCAAATATAGAAAAAAATAATAAAAAATTTTTCTTGATTTTATAAAATGACAAGTATTTTGACAAAAGAAATTTTTTCTAAAAATTCACTTATTGTGAAATGGAATGGGTACTAATTAGTATGAAACTAGAATTTTTTTCCCCCAACTCAAATCAAACTATGAAATGAGTATATTAGATTATAGAAACACCATTTAATATCTATACTATAAATCTTGTATGACCAAAAAAAACTTTTGTAATTTAGTTTGAGTAGCAGTATGGTACTCTGGCTTATTATTTGAGCGTGGATTTGATTTGCATTCATAGCAATAAGCAAGCTAATTATCATGATTACTATTCTTTATTGTTCAACTATTTTTTAATCGTTTTGGTAGTTTTGCACTCTGTCACTCCAGCTTGCGATCATATTTAATTTCTGATCTCTAAAAGTATTCATTACCATTTGAACTACCATATTACTCTAAATATTTTGTTCTAATTTCCTTCAATTTGTCCTTTTTCTCAACATTTTACAAGGAGAGGTAGGAGAGGAACAATTGTGGATAGTGGATGAGGCAAAAACATGTCTCACACAATGAAAAAACACAAAAAATATGCAAAACAATAAGAGGACAAGAGAATAATTAAGCATTGATATACCCAGAAGAAAAAAAAAAAGAGAAAGAAACTGTTCACCTCAAAATCACAAGTAGAAAACAAAAGAGGGTGAGTCCAGATGAAGAGCATGTAATGTGAATTGAGAGGGGGAGAGAGAGATGGGTAAGGGTTATGTGTTCCTATCTGCGTAGAGAGAGAGCCCCACAACCCACTTGACCTTTCACTTTCATTTTGGTTTTGTGATAATCTGAATGTGAAGGACTTGCTGTGTGAACCCTTTAATTCTGGCGTCCGGTGTGTCCATGAAATGACTTTTAAATTTCAATTCCATGACTGACTCCAGGTAGAGACGAGTGAGCCATTTTGGACCAAAATGGAACCCAAAAAAAAAGTATACAGTATTCATAATATTAATACTCATAAAACAGATAATTAACATATAAAAAAAAGATTAATAACCATTTCTAAGAATTAAAATATTAATATTTTTACAGCATAGACTAATTGACAAGCGAGCATTGACTTGTACGTCAGATTTATGCGCTAGGGTTCGGACTTTATGGTGTGGAGAAGTTCTCTTTTTTCATATAAAAAAACTAATAGATTTTTTATTTTATTTCAAGTTGTTTTTTAAAAAATACAGAGTATTTGATTTTAATAAATAACAGAAGCATATTATAGATTAATAAACTATATAATAAAAAATTTAATATATTTTTAAAAAATTATAATATATTAAATATACAATATATTATACCAAAATCTCATAAACCAAACACGTCCCGTAATTTTCCTTAGACAAATTTAGTTACCTAGACATCAGTAAATAATTAAAACATAAAAAGATATTGCCTAGGAGAATATATATATATATATATATATATGATCATTTTTTCCATTATATTGTGAGACCTATTTCACATAGGTTGGGATCGCAAGACCATCAACTTCAAAAGGTGTTGCATTAAATTTGAATACCAAATTTCTAGCCCATCACTCCTTAATTTGCCTGTTTACATTAAAGCTTGACCGTGAGTTGCCTCCCCTTTCTTTCTTTCAATCAAAAGTACTCTCTGCCTCTGGTGGTTACAATTGTCAACGAGTCAAGTTTGGGTTGTGGTACCCCCCTACAGCCAAATTTTAAATAAAAAATAAATTCTTATACCTAAATTCGATGGGATAATAAAGAATATGCTTAGACCATCACCTCATTATGCTGTTGAATTAATAAATTAGGGTTTATTGCATATGAGACTATTTTCCAAGTTCAATATGATAGAGTGTCCTATCCAACATTTTGGAATAAATTTTAAGCAAAATAACAAGTTCTAAAACCTCTAAAAATATGATTTTGTACAGTTATATATATATATATATATATATATATATATTTGTCAAATTTTGTTTTTACTTGCTCTGCAAATCAGTCCAAATTGGATTGATTAATTAAATTTTCAGTTGGTTCAACAGTGAGAGAGAGAGAGCTGTGGGCAAGGTGGGTGGTCCCTTGTCCAGAGGACCACTCTCAGAACTCAATTAATTAGGTAGAATTTAGGGTGGAAGTGTAATCGAACCGAGCTGAGTCGAATTTTGGAGTGTTTAAGTTCGACTTAACTAAAATTTTTTGAGCTCAAGCTTGAACTCGAGCTCTTCCTCAAGCTCAAAATCTTGTTCAAATTTGTCTCGTTACAAAGCTTGCGAGCTCACGAGCTTGTTCGCGAGCTTTTATAGCTTGACTCAACAAAAACTCAAATAAAATTATAAATAAGATTTAAAGTTCAAATTGGACAAAAGTTCTAAAAATAATACATTTAAATGTAGATTTGTTCAATAAAATCATGTTGAGTATGAAGTTGAACAAAAAACTATTAGAAGTTTCAATTTGTTTAACAAATTCAACATAATATTAGACTTTATGTGAGCATACTTGTACTTTTATAGGCATAGTCGATTAATACAAGTTAGCACTTTTGTTAATATAGCTCAAATATTAAATAATATTCTAAACATAAGTTTTTTTTATAATTTAGTTTAAAACATATATAAACATATATACATTTATATATACATATACACATGTATATATATAAACGAGCCTACAACTGAGTTTGTTCACAAACATTATTTATGAACATATAAACGAGCATGTTCGTGAGCTTTTCGAGCATAGTTTTTGGGTGTTCAAGTTCAGCTCGTTTATTAATTCGATATTAAAATCTTGTTCAAGTTCGACCAATTATTAACTAGCCGAATCATGAACGAATTTTTATCGAACCGAACACCTAATAGCTCGTGAATAGCTCGGCTCATTTACAACTCTAATTGAGGGTCAACATTAAACACTGTTGACGATCAGTCTCAGTTGCAAAGAATTTACATTATGAAGTGAAACCTTTGCTGTGCATGGCTGGAGAAAGGTTGAATTATGAAGCCTTTGCATGCATGAATACTTCTGACAAGCTTTTAGGTATCTTTTCTTTAGAGATTTCTCTTTTAGGTTGTAGGTGAACTTCAACCTCTTTATTCATCATTGTCCTATTAGATGGGAAAGGAGCATGTTTACCTCCTTTTAATTTTCCCCTTTAAAATTCGGATTTCACCTAGGACGTATTTCAGTGTTTCCTGTTGTGTTTTTTAGTCCTAAAAGTAGATGTAAAATAGAAAAAATAAGTTACAAATTGTTTGTGGTCTGAATAGACGTTCCAAATGCTGCACATGTTTAACACGCATCAATAATATATTTTAGAACCACTTGAAATTAACTCAACTGATTGAAATGTATACATTGGTTTAACTATGTGTAGAGAATGTGTCTTCTTTTATTTTAGAGCCACTTGAAGCATACTCAAATAGTTTAGTATCAAATAGTTTAGTATTTTTATATAAGGCTAATAATACATGTTAATGCTACAAATTGTAGAGAGTGTGTTTTCTTTTCTTTTGAAACTAGGGTATTACAATGACATTATTAAAGAGAGAATGTCCAACAACGGCGGAGGGAGGTGGGGATATCCCTACACCTTTCCCCTCCAACTCATCTCCGCCACCACTGGTTTGATTTCGTCCCCGCCCGCCATTTGCAACTCTGAAACCCTTGTGACAAAGCAGTCTCCTAAAGAAACAATAATCCTCCGAACCATATGACAGTTACCCTGTACCCTCCAATTGTCCAATATTATCCACACTAAGGGATTAAAAGAGATGAAACTAATGCGTTTGAGGCCGAGCTTTTGAGAACTAAATTTAGAACAATTATATCAATTTGACTGATCTACTCAATCGGACTGAAACACATGATTTAATACAAAAAATACCACTGAACAATAACCCTTCATCGGAACCATAATCACTGACAACCATAATGGGTAACTACTAGTTGTCTAAATTTGAGCAGGCAAATTAACTTGAGATAATCACCAAAAATTAGTGGCAAGTCGACCGTGGACTAGTTTGGAACACTCTATCCTCAAATCGTCAACAAAAAACTACTGTCCAACTCTGCCAATAAACATTCAAAAATTTTGCACATGATAATAATTCAACTGATAAGTAAATAAAAACTTGTAAAACAGTAAATAAACAAATTAGGCGATGAGGCGGGTGGTAGGTATTATAAGTGGAAGAAGAGACTGTAAAATAGTGGTAAGCAAAGATGGCCGCTAAGGTAAGAGTACTACATTTTCATTTTCCTAGCATGTTTTTCCAATCTTTGTGTGGCATATTTGATACGTTGGTTAAAACATTTTTAATAATTATGGGTAGCAGCTATACTTTAATCTATATTATATTTATCTTCTCTCTTTAGCACATTAAAAATCGATATTTAAGAAAAGCTTAATCAAAGCAACCCAACCTAGATGTGCGTGGTTATAGACAAATAAAAAGCCGAAATCTTCACCTCGTAAAGTTGTACAGAAAAAGGAAAAACTAGTAAGAAAACGAATCTAGTTAAATCGAATTGAGTCAAGTCGTACTAGACGTCGAATCAAAGATTACCCAACTTAAATATTTACCTGTTTTGGAAGCTACAGAAGCAAGTCAACTTTACCTTAAAAAACAAAATGAATCACAGCATGAAAAGAGAGGCCCCGTTAGCATCATAGACTCCGCTCTCCAGTGGTAGGGTCGGAAACGGAGAGGCCTGCCTCCCATCTCTCATTGCGCCCACATGCTTTGCCAAGGCCCTTTCTTCTCTTGGAGACGACACTCCATGCCCAATAATTCAACACCCACGGCCTCCCAAACAAGCTCTTTCTATATACTGTCACACATTCTTGTCATCTAATGCCGTACACGTTCCAACAACATTCATATGTCAACTCTACGTTTCCTCCTTTTCATGAATAACACTCATCCACATTTACCGGGTCAGCCTAACTGAACTAAACCAGCCAAATTGAACTGACAATGCACAGAAAGAGTCAACCTAATTGAGCCTATAATTAGGGGCATTAGTCTCTTCTCTTCAAGAAAACTCTACATTCCAACTCTTAAGCACCAAGAAAGGCAGAGAAAACTGATAATATCAACACTCCTTTTTGCAAGCAAAAGGGGCATTTGCACTGTTTCCTTGTTCACATTGGGACCAGTTTGTTCTGAATGCTGCCATTTCAGCTTTACCTAATAGTCACAAAGTGAAAGCCGGATGTTGGCCAAGTGCCATTATGTCCGGCCATGCCACACCTTGGCCGTATTCTTCATACTTCAAAATTCAATCCCTGCTATGCTCATTAAACGCCGAATATGCAAAAGTTTGATTCGGTTGAGGTCAGCTGACGCAAAAATCCTTAACATCCCCCGAAATGCACGCAGCCAAAAACTTCAGAAAGCAAAAACTAGATGACCAGTTCTAAACTTTAGAATATCATAATCCACCAGTCCATTGAAAACTGTCCAGCACCGCATTTCAGCTAACCTTAACTAAAACAAAGAGATGGTGCTTATCCCGCCATCAACCAATGTTTTCCAGAAGCACGACAAAAGAAAAAGGAACCTGAAAACTTTTCTTTGAAACAACAATATTACTAAACTAAAGACAATAAAAACTAAGGAAGCTTGTGCAAAGAAGTTAGTTTGATGCAAGAAAACAAGAAAATGGATTATGACAGAACATTAAATTAGATGACTATAAATGAATTAACATCGCAGTCTGAAAGTATCATTACAGCCGGTATACCTAGTCTAATATAAAGCACATTTGTTTCCATTTTTATAATCCTACCATCTTTGGATATATAAATTAACAAGATGAACAAGAAAGAAAACTGCACCATTTGATGAGAGAAGATGACACTTTTGTATCATATGAGAATTAAAAAGGGAAGAGAACAAAACCTACAGTACAAAGAATCGAGCTTGTCAATTGGATGCTGAAGGAAGCTTCCAAAAGCTTTTGGTTGCAACCAAAATATTCTCTC
This sequence comes from Flueggea neowawraea, assembly GCA_948243855.1. Classification (NCBI taxonomy): domain Eukaryota; kingdom Viridiplantae; phylum Streptophyta; class Magnoliopsida; order Malpighiales; family Phyllanthaceae; genus Flueggea; species Flueggea neowawraea. Next base: position 2,845 of record CAODLS012220046.1, on the reverse strand, counting down.
TTCCGTGGGATTCAGGTTCTTTCTCATAAATCTTAGCTTTCCATCTTACTGCATGTGCCACACGAGCCACCCTATCAATAACTTCAGGAGAATCACGAACAATAACTGTTCCTTCTGGACGCAGTATCCGATCCATCTCCACCACTAAATCCACCAGGTTACACCTGCAATGAAATCAAGATATTGTTAACTTTGGCAACCCATCCCAAAGCTGAGTAAATAAATCGTATCTGAAGCTCATAAAGGAAGATATAGCAAGATCTGAAGTTTAGTTAGGTTGCAGCTTTATGGTTGTGCATAGTTCAAAACTGACAGAACACCACTTAATGAAGCAAACAGGCTGGTTTTATTTATTTATTTTTCTATTTTTGATATCCAAGTTAGATATAGCAACCAATGCCCTGTGCAAGGACGAATCATCTAAGTTGGGCAAAAAGGTACCGACAAAAATCTTTAAATGGCTCATGTTCACTAACATGAAGGGAAAAAGGGGAATCATATGCAGACAAAGGGGGAAATAGAAATAATCTGATTTTGTCCAATTATGTGATTATTTTTAATTTTTTAAAAATAAGAAACAAGGAAACTTTCTCCGCAACAAAAATGGCCTATTAATGCATTGCATAACGTAATTGTAGTGAAAAATGTGAATCATCAATTAAATGAAATTCCTAAGCTGTCATTAATTAACAAAGCATTGGTTACACAATAATTAGAAAGATCAGCTTAGCTTAGCTATCAAAAGTGAAAAATCAAGGATGAAGCAATTTATAAAGCACAAGCTGAAACAGGTGAAATCAAAGGGCATTATTTGAATGCTACTGGGGGTACATGCAAAGAAATGATCAAAAGCTTCTTTTACTTCTCCATGTAGAGTAAAGCACAGTCACCATACATACATGAAGAAACATGAAAGAAGCATGGGCTGGTTTCAATAGACATCAACCATAAAACTACAAAGGTAATAAAAAAAATCATCATATTGTTGCACACCAAATACATCTCAATGAAGAATAAGCAAACAAAGAAACAAAATATAATAGAGATCAAGAGTACCTGTTCTTGTTTGAATCTGGACCTTTAAGGAGTGATTCAATTCCAGCCACATGAATGAGATCATAGGTACGGGGATATGTTGAGAATGGTTCACACCTAAGACAAAATGAAAAGATCAATAGAAGTTCTAGGAAAGCCATGTAAAAAAAGGCAAAACAATTGATCACATTAATTAACTTCATCTTCCCAAAGATAAGTGAGACACCTCTGCTCCGACAAAAAGGAATAACATCAGGCAAAATGAAATAACAACGATTTATTTCGATAAAATTTAAAAAATAATAGATTCTGTTCAGGACTAAGGAAAATGAAAAAATAAAATCCAACTTTACAAATTCCTTTCTTAAGATGGAATCAAGCAAGTATCAGTGCCTCATTTTTTCATGTATTAATCAAGAAGCAATAAGTGGACAGACTACTAACAAATTGTACTGCTTCACTAAAGGTTGCTAGCAGAGATGAGAAAGATAATCACTGTGAAGTACAAACTCCTGAAAAAATCTTAAGGTCCACTTACTTTTTAAATTTTCAACTATTTGATTATGACCGATTGCAAAATCAGAAATCGGTCACAAAATATGTAAAAAATTTACTAGCTCTTAAATAAATTTGAAACATTAGAAAAAAGTGAGATGCCCAACACTAAAAACGAAAGTTACTTCACTTTGTATTTATGGTTCAAACTCACCAATCATGGTAAACTCCGATCAGGCCACGGTCATAAATTATACTTAATGTTGATGGCTTGCGAGCAGGAACAACATTCATCACCCAAACAGGATCTGCATTGAGTGCTGCTGCAAAACCCCCAAAAATTCCATTCATGTCCATTACATTACATATGGCTGGAGTTCCAAGCTTCACGTTCAAAGAATTCTTATAATAAGCCACCCTCCTTGCCCAGCGCCTTGTGTCAGCCTTGAATAAATCAACCCCACTTTTCAAAATCGTAGTCCTTGAGGGAGCTGTTGTTAGCCTATCTGGCCACTTAGGGATTGTACCAACAGCATAGTCACCCTTCACAATGGACATTCTACTCACACATTTTTTCAACTTGAAGTACCTGCAACATAGTAAACCTGAGTGTTACACCTAAATCTGATCTCAAGAAAATATACCGTGCCATGAAGAAGCATCAAGCCAAAAGATGAATTTAATCAGGTTGTTGATGAGCAAGTCCATTAATTATCACTCAAAGCAAGTTTCCTGTATGATGAGAGGGTTAGGTAGTGTAATTAATAATGTCATCTTAACCTAAGTTCCTAGACAGCACCCATCTCTGAAATTGAGGATAAATGGATATATTCATACCATGCATAACTTGGGTCATCAGATTCGTCACACAAATCAATTCCAAATTCATTTTGGTAGGGTAGGCATGAATCTGCAGCAGGCTTCTTCCAGATTACAGTATTTCCATCCACAGCAATCAGCTCATAACATAATGCTCTCGCCACAGCTTGGAGATCTGCCCACTCCTTATCTTGTTTAGCCCACTGCACAGGAGGACCAGAGATGACCAGATATCCTCCTGGCCGAAGCAACCGATCTACTTCAATGAAATAAGTAGCATCTGCAAATGCAAATGACGTTTCAAAATAAGATTAGTTAAAGGAGGTACAATAACTAACAATCAAAGAGTGTCAAAGGTTAGAGAACTAACTATAGGCAGTAAAAGGGATCAGACACCGAGAACAGTGGACCAAATCAAACGAGAAAGCAGGGAAGGGTAGTCTACGAGTGCCAAGCATGGCAACAAATGCCGGAATTCCTCTTTCCAGCACAAACT
>CAODLS012219954.1:0-31001 GCA_948243855.1 Flueggea neowawraea | reverse complement strand
CACATGATGGGTTAGCGCTGACTCCTTTAACCTATTTACAAGTGGTTTGATCTAATTGATCAACATTTTTCTCAACCAATAAGAAAATTCCAATACACAGACCAATCCTGATCAATTTTTGCTCAATTTAACGACCTTTTCGGTCGAATTTTTGAACGAAATTTGGACATGATACTCAATTTGACCTGATGAATCCAGTAGGATACTTGGTTTCTCGAAATTCACACATATAAATTTTGGATTTCATTATTCCACACAAAAGTCGAACCAAAACAACACAAAATCGAATAGCAAAAAATTAAGGCAGACTCCAGTAGGCATAAGTAAGCAAATTTTCATAAAGATGCACTTAGAAAATCATTCTAGGCTTTGATACCACTGATGGTACCTTAAAGGTATACATAAAGCATACAAAGGGCATACATAAAGCATACATATAGCAAAACAACCATGGTTCGAATTCCTACCTCGATTTCCAGCAAGCACATAAGAGATTAGGACCGATACAAGCCTACTAGTCGAACCACAATATAACACAAGCGGGAACGACTATTTAGTAGTGAGGTCTAAGAGCTTTTCGGTATTGTGATTAATTAGGAAGCTTAAACTTCCTTTTTCCTTCTTGCTCTCAACGTAGAAAATGAGAGAGTGAGTAAGTGAGTTCTGTTGGTGTGTCACCTAAAAAATGAAAGAAGCCCACCTTTTCTCTTTTTATATTTTCTTTCTTTCTCTTCTTCTTCTTCTTCTTCTTCTTCTTCTTCTTTGTTTCTTTCATTTCACAATTAATTGCAAAACTCCAAATGAAAGACCAATCAAGACAATTTAGAATTGGGCTATCAAAAATGGGCTTTGATTGGGCTTCTAATCAGTTGGGTTTCATAGGCCCAATTTCTCGGCCCATCTGTCAATTCAATAATTGACGGACTCGGTTCCACCCATTAACGGCATGGCCGAACCCATGTTCTCAACAATAGTAAATTTAAAACAGAAAAGGGAAATATTCATTTTTATGCAAGTTTAGTATACCAAATTTTCAAAAATACCAATGTCTCAAACTATTTCTAAAACTACCAACAAGGATCAAACTAATTACACAACTACTAGACATTGTACCCACACACGAGAAATTGGTAAGTTCTCTTGAGAAATTGAGTTCTCAAGGGAAATTGGAGAAAAATCGCGAGAAAGATAGAGGTGCACATACGATGCATAAATAGTCAACATGTGATGCACAAAAAGTGGTTTAACTGATTTAGATTATTTGACTTGATTTGATATAAATTTAATATTATTTTATTATTAATGTACAAACCGTGCACAATAGTTTACGAATTTAATTTTAAACATTTTTAGTTTGTAGGTACACAAGTCGTGCAAACAAATGCATGAATAGTGCACGACTCATGCACAAATAAAAATTTAAATAGAATTTAGGGACTATTTACCAATATTCAGGGGCTTATTTATAATTTTTAAAAGTTTTGGAAATTATCAGTATAATTCTGCACACAAGTACAGATGTGGTGGTAGTTAGGGTTTGAAACTTTAGTCGTTGCCACCATAGCCATCGAGAAAAAGATGGAGAGAGGGAAAAACACTAGTGGCGAGGTTCGAGGACATGACGAAGGGTTTAGATCTCACGTAAGAGTCGCATCTCTGTGGAAAAGGATGCCATGTAGATCTCCACGATTGAGAGAGACCTTGATTCGTGCACCAACACTTCTTTCTCCTCTTCTCTCGCCACTCAAAACACTAACTCACTTCTCTCCTCTCCTCTCCCTCATTTCCATTTACGATTGTTGTTAATTTAGACTTAGGGTTTTGGACACAAAGATCAACCGATTAGTTACTGTAACTGTCTTTGTTGCGGAAAGAAAAAGGTGATGACCATGATCTTGAAAGACTTCAAAGTCTCTACTGTAGACAACACCTATAAAAGCAGATAAATAGTTGCAAACTAACTATCAATCTTTAGGTTGACTCGTTTGAAACTCACCTCGATGTTCTTCAAGCTGGCTCAATAACAATTACAATTAAGCTTTGGCCCGAGTTCTATAATCGAGCTTTAGCCAAGCAGATTATGCATTGTCTTGAGTTCTATAATTGAACTTTAGCCAAACTGAACTCTAGCTGTTAGGGAGCTCTTTATTTTGGTATAGGCTCATTTCAAAGCTCAAGTCTTTGGATTATTTTGGCCGAATAGAGCCTGAGCTTGCTAAATCTCGACTCAGCTAGGCTCGATTATACTCCTAAAGACTAGTTTTATTTGGTTGAGATATTTTAAGTTATTTGTTTGGTTTTAAAGATGTTGTTTGGAATTTGAAATATTTTAGACATTTTCAATAATTTCGTTAAATTTGTAATATCAATAGATTTGCAAATGATTGATGATCAATTGAAGAATTATGCTTTGACCGAAATTGAGAAGCTGTTAAAGAAAGAGAAAAGTTAAGGGATTATCCTACTCTCTTTTTTCTAGATTTAGTACTTATAAACAAAGTAAGAAATAAATTAATTCAAGACAAACTTTTGTATAATCAAATTGGTTTGGCAGAAGGACATACCAATCTTTTATCATAGTTAAATTATTAGTAGATAAGCATCTAGAAAACTATCGTGAATGTTGTCCCTAATGAAGAAGGTGAGGTCTTTTTCATATATAGACACGAAGGCACTGTAAAAACTTATATATAGAAAACATTATCCTCCGCTTTAAGATTGAAGGGTGTGATTGTTCCAACTATTGTATTGAGTGGAATCATCTCTCTCATAATTTCTAAAGCTAGGGCAACTCATTTTAGATTTTGCATACCATTGCTTATAAATGAGGACTTGATATGCAATATCCAGAGCTCGAGTTATTATAGGAGATGAAGCATAATGATGCACAAAGTGTTGTTTTGAACCTTTAAACTACACACCCAGGGATATTTAAAGGGTCACAAAAAACAATAGCATGGATTTGCCTTTCCATGGTAAAGTGGTTGTTTCTAGAGGTGAATTCAGAAAAATATTACCTGTTATTCTCAAGGACAACATTCAAGACATTGTTTCAACTCCATTTAATGCTTCATACTTGTGAAAATTCTACAAGATGATCAAATTAACAAAATACATAAGGCTTTGGTATGGTAGTCTGGATCCCCATTAGATGATTTTGAATCATTTTTTAAATGGATTTTGAAAATCAAAGGCGACATAGTTGGTGGAGACAATAATAGTGACATTATTTTTGATATCTGGATGATATTATCATCACAGATTCTTTTAGTCATCTCATAACAATCGTTGATAATACGTATTCCAATCTATTGGATATATAATTATAAATATGAGAGATATTCGTAAGAACATGTTGTACTTGCTTCTATACTAGACATTGTCAACAAGGTGAATAATTATGTAATGTCGACACAACTAGGTGAATAAATAACTTATTTGAGTTTTGATAACATATGCAAGGTGAACAAAAATTTTGACAATTACAAAGATATTTATACACCATAATTTTCAGATATCATATCTTTTCGTTTGCCAAATCATAAGTTGATATTGGATATCAAGTTGTCTGTGAGGATTGTTTTTTTATGTAGACCAATAATCTAGTTTGTATAATGGCACAGGGCTCATAATCACTTAATTAGGAAAGCATATGATAGAAGTTGAAATTATTTCTGGATGTAATGTGGACACATGTTTTTCACACCTTGATTCTTTTGATGTCATCAAATCTTAGGTGACATTTTAAGTTCCAAAAAAGGTAATATCCATATTATTGTATGTTTTGTCATGACAATCAACAAAAGTCAAGGGTAAACTCTAATATATATTGGATTTTATCTATCTTGAACTCTTTTCGGCCATAATTAAGTGCATGTTGCTGTTTCTAGAGTGAAATAGAGCTAGGTTGAAGATACTCGTCTACAACAAGTAAACACATACAATTCTAATAAAAAATATTATATTTAAAAAAAAATTTCAAAATTTGTAGTGGCAATATGCATAATGAATCCTTTTGTTGTAAATTAAATTTAATATCTTTTTGTTAAATAAGTAGAAAAAAGTATAATTATATTTTAATTTTCACATAAAATAAATCGAAAGAATTAATGAGTTTTTTAGTTCAATTTATAGAAAAATGAGCCGATAAAAAAATCAAACAACATCATGAGGTCTCAAACTAGTTACTAAATGATTTATTAAACAAAATTTAATTTGTAACTACTGAGATTACAATATTTGATATTTTAGAAAAAAGGCAATATCACCTTTTTTTAAATAATTTATAATTTATCTCATTCCATAAACTAAACAATTGAATAGATTAACTATTTCGTGAAAGTATAACTATATATCATGGAAAAGCTATTCTATTCTACTTAATTCTATTTCATCAACTAAATGAGTCTTTAAACATTGCATAGCTTGGTAGGAAAAATATTCTTCTTATATTAAATGAAAGAACATTATCTTAGTAGTAATTTATTTGAAGCTCAAGGTGTAAAGAAGCAATTGTGAATAAATATCATGATACAAAACCATCTGGGAAGAACAACTAAACCCTGACAAGAATCTAACCCATGTTGTTACCAAACAAACCCCAAAAGGAAGTCACCTTCATCTTCAACGACAAATCTCGACAAACGAATCTAACACAACCTCCTAAGCTCCGACGTCAATCTCGCTTTTACTTGCTTCGAGGGAGCCTCCTACGATATTTTGATCTGGTGAGAAAACGAATTAGTAAATAAAAATTTATGAGAGAGCCTCCAACGTCATTTAGATCTCTCTTCTCCGATTCATAAACCTCTAATCTCTCTTCTTCGATCTAACTTATGCGGCCATAAACCCTAGTCGTAGTCCGCACTTGTTAATGTACAATTACGTTAACGATCCTAAATTTTTGCAGAATTGCAAATCAATTCCTAATTTTGTGATAAGTACCTATTTTTTAGAAATTGCAAGCGAGTCCATAAAAATTTTCCATCAGCCATTACAATTAGTTTACGAAATTTGTGCATGAAAGGTACACCATTTGTACACTTGTTTACATAATTTTGTTCACCTTTGGCGAATTTGTACAAATTAATTAAGTCAGTTTAAAATTAATTTTTTAGGCAACTCATATACCATTTGTAAACTATTTGTACACTAATTTGCACTAATTGTACACCAAATATAACTCAAATGAACTAAATCAGTTCAAATTTAATTTGTATACCATTCGTGCACTATTTTTACACTATTTGTGCACTAGTTTTACACCATTTTGTGCATTTTTGGACAAATGCTGTGAAAATAACTCTTTCAACGATTTTTCTTCAATTTCTCGCAAAAGGTTGCCATTTTCTCCCACGTGAGTTCATATTCTGGTAGTTGTGCAATTAGTTTAGCTCTTGTTGGTACTTTCAGAAATAGTTTGTATAGAAAACTAATTGGTGTTTCTAAAAAAAGGTATATTAAACTTGTATAGAAGTGAACATTTCCCTACAACATGAATTTTTTAGTCAATTAACAAATCTATTATGAACTTTAAAATTTGACAAATTGGTATATGAGTTGGCAATTTTGCCATCCATGTATTATTTATCAGTGTTTCCTACTTGGCTGGTGAGCTGAATTGGCATTAGCCGCAATAAAATAAGACATTTCCTCAACTATCAAGTTAACAGCTAGACGAAAAATACTAAAACAAAAACAAAAAGATAACAAAATTGTTATATATTTAAAATTCATGTACTGATTTGCCAAATTTTAGAATTGGTGACAAATTTATTGATTACGACAAATATTTTTTTTTAATGAAATAAAGCCAAACAAATCTACCTTATTAATTTCTTGGAAGCTTAGAGGCATAAAGAAGTAATTGTTAATAGATATCAGGATACAATAACATCGGGAAAGAACAGCTAAACCGTGACAAGAATCTAAACACACGTTGTTACCAAACAAACCCCAGAGGGAAGTCGCCTTCATCTTCAACAAGAAATCTATGTATGTAAATGGTCTTGATTGAGCCTTGGGAGTATCAATCAATAATAAGAAAAGCGATGCCATTCTTAAGAACCAAAATATTATTCAAAAGTTTGACTCTTCTGAGGAAGCAAAAAATAATAAAAAAGAACTAACAAAAGCCCGTTCTCTGATCAGTTCACACTTACCAATTGTGAAAACAAAGAAAAATAATTGAACGGAGGCAAATCGGAGATGGATCCAGAGCAGACATTCATAAGGGTGCAAGAGAGGTTCTCGCAGATGCTAACGCCCAGAGTGAGGGCTGCTTTGGAGTATATTTATCTCTTTATCGCTATTACTCTCTTTTCCATTCTTGTTGTTATGCACGCTAATTATGTTCAACAGGTATGTCTTCTTCTTCTGAATTTCTTCTTCTTTTCTTTCATTTTGTTTTGCAGATTCTGGATTTTAATTACATAGGGTTTTGCGAACTTGTTTTGGTCCACATGGAGGTTTTTGCATTTTTCCCCTTTTCCGTATAAATTTTAGGTTTTGATTATATTTTGAATTTCCTAGGAACTTGGCTGATTAGGTGAACTGTTGTAAAATCTCATTAAGAAATTGGGTTCTTTTCCATTTTCAGTTCTGAAATTCTGCTTTTTTTTTTCTTCTGGATTTTTTTTAATTGCTAACCGTTGCTTTGTACTTGAAGCCTGGATTTTCAAGTGAGTTCTCTGGAGTGGAAGCATTGCAAGTTCAGCTTATTCATATCAAGGTAGTTAATTTCCCGTAGTTGATAAGGAATGATAATTGTGTTTGAAATATTAGTTCAATTTTCTAATATGTTATGTTTCTTTTGTTTATGCTTATGCTTGACCCAAAAAATGCTTGTGTCTTACATTAGTGGTTGATTGCCGGTTGTGTTAGCAAGGGTCTGATTTGTTTTCCGTTGCGTAGATTACCAGTGCTGGCCTGTGGTCGCAGAATGAGTCTGAAACCAGTGTAATAGATGCTCCTAAAGTGGAAGCTGTGGCTGATAATTTGGACATGACGAATGCAGATGGTGATGCATCAGTGTTTTCAGGTGCGAGGTATTTGTCGAATTGGGTAGGTGTAAGTGCAAAGAAGGGGAAGCTGGTATTAAAGCTCTGGGGAGCTGATACTGATCTTCATGAAGATCAACGTGAGAGCTCTACCAATGGCAAAACCTCTAATTCAGCAGTTGAAAATGGCGGCTTTAAAACAGAGAGAGTTGAGACACGCACTAGTTTCCTCGCATCAGCCAAGGAAACTCTTAAACCAGCATTACTTCATTTTGGAAAAAAGTGGCAAAGGCGACTGAATTTTATTTGGAGACATACAATGCAGATCGTATCAAGCCTTCAGAAGTTATGGGTGAGTTAACTTAAAAAAATTGCTCTAGATGCTCAATTTTATTTTTTTTTTACTCTGGTTTTGCATACACTTGATGTCATAATCTTTTGGAAAGATGGAAATGCCTATTAAGAATTCTATCCTATTAATTTAAATGGTCTATTTTTCAGCCCCCTTTATCAGGAACCTTTGTTAAAAGATACTTAAAGAAATTTGGGTTAGATTATCTGTTGTTGCTGCATGTCTTAATTGGTTGAGTGGATATTGCTTATCTTTTTGGGATTTGGCTCTGATCTCTTTCAGATGTTTACTCTCTTTCATAGTTTTCTGGCTCCAATTTGATATTTTTCGTTTGACCAATCAAAGGAATAAATATATGTATACAGTTTATCTTGTTTTCATATCTTGTTTCATGGATTATTTATTCTGTTGAAATAAAAATTTCAAGTGCAGAATATTACAGGCATACATTTGAATTTTGATGTTCACAAGTGGTTGAGAATACTTCACTTGGACGGGCTTAATTCATATGCAGGTAACAATTGGCTGTTTATTTGCATTACTCGCAATTTAAAATAAGGCTAAAGACTTTTGTAAGTTAACTTATGATTTGTTGATGTGAAGTGCTCTGTGCATCTCAAAATTTCAAATGTTTTCAGTCCTCTGTATGGCTTAGAATGCAAGTATCAAAGGTTTAGCTAAACTTTCAAGCTTTGATATGAGCTGTAGCTGCGAGATGCTAGGTTTTATTGGACTTAGATAAATTTTTCTGTGTGGCTAAGCTCACAATATTATTCATATAAGTACCAATATTTGCATTTTTTATGCATAAGATGTTTCACTTATTGCATTTGCTCCGTTGTTGTTATTTTGGCACACACACCTCTTAGATGAATGTTGAAAATGTAATAATACGACTTGATGAAGTTGTGGAGAGATTGAGATAAAATATGGTTACAAGAGTTGAAGGCCTATCATAATTTTCCTATCTTTCCTTTTTTTTTTTAATTTTTTTTTGTGATTATAGATGTTTTATATAATTTGAAATTTCTGTTGTATTTTTCAGCTCAGTGGCTTGAAAAGAAGAGCAAAGCTTTTGAACCCACATATTTGTACACTATGGAAAAGGTTTTGCATTCATCTTCTCTGGCTTTCAATTATGTTAATCATGTTGCACATTATGTGTCACGACAGAAACATTAACTGCTTTTGATAAGTGCAATTTCTGAGGTTCATGATGTTTATTTAGATTTTTTGTATTTTTTTGGTTTTCAGGGTTTTCTCTTGCTACCAGAAGAGGCCAAAGCTCGGCATAATATACGTACTGTGAATATTAGCATACCAGCTCGTCATCCATGCTTTGGTAACAGGTTGTGTTTCTCGGATATTTTACATAAGGCTGGTCCAATTTCTGTCTTAAAATTTAGAAAAGCTTTTGCTAAGAAAAACAGCTTGGTGTAGATATTAGCTTTGGTATTTATATTTTCTGACTCATTTTTACCTATCAATATCACTATGAAGAAATATTCACTGAGAAAAACATCTTGAATGTTCATAAAGAAAAATGTACCTTGACTAGCTTGCTCGCAAACAGTGGAAAATTGCTGGCCTTAACTTTTGAACCCAAGTCCTCCTCACAATTTTTTTGCTGTTGCATCATTCATGCATATCATATGAGCATGATTCGTTGATTTATGGACAACTGTTTCTTTTACTAAAACACATTCTGGAACTTTCTTTCAAGTGCTGTTATCCATGTTGGCGTATAGTAATATATTTGATTGTTCTGATTCCTCAAATCACATATTCACCTGATACCAGCCAAATCTTGTCAATTTATGCTTGTTTTATTTCGATGTTAGACTGCCATTCTCCTTCTCTTTATCTTGAAATTGTTCCTATCTGTTCAGATTTATTTTGGTTTGAACTTTAGACCTTGATTAGGTTATATTAACATATCATTGTAAGCTACAAACTTAATCAGTAAGCTTGAATTTTTGCGCCTAACTTGAACTACTTCCTTCAATTTGTTAAATATTTTCTAGAATTTATATTTTCATTTAATGTGCAAGATCTTTCGGTTAATAAGGGTTGATTTAGATCTTGCAATTTTGTGAAGTTGGTCAAGGCTTGTAATAAGGGAAAGATGATTATTTGGCCTTTTTATTGTAATGGGTCAAAATGAGAACAAATTGTAGTATCATTATCATAAGATTTAGATAGTTTATTTGGGTTTTTAAAGGACATGAGATGGTCTTTTGGTTTTGTAGACATGATAAGGCTTTGCAGTTGTGTTTTTTTTTTTTTTGCCCTTTTAACTGTTTTTTCAGTCTATGTTTGCTAGAAAAGCATCCATGTCAAGGTTATGGTTGTGGCTTTCACATTCTGATTGTGTTTAAAATCTGGAAAACCTAATGCTGGTTAGCAAACAAATTTTTGCAAAAACTTTTTGTTATTGTGTTTGTGAATATTTGAATGAGTTATAATTTCAAACACATGCCATAGACATTCTTGGTATTGTAATGGTTCATGGAGCTAGATGCTAGTTACTGAATATATTCTTTTTTGCAGGTGGCAGCAACTTCTTATTAACAGACTTGTTGGGTATGATACCATATTGATGAATAGTTTATTAAGTTCTCCTGGTCAAGGTAATGACAATCTTTGTGGATGCGTCATACTAACATGCATGCAAGTTTCTCCTCTTTTTTATTTTTTGGTGCATTCAACTAGTTTATGTTTTGACATAGACTAAAGTTTTTTTGATCAACATAGACTTAAGTTTGGTGGAGTATGCAGCATCTCTTCTTCTGAACACTATTATTTTGTGCTTATCCTCCTTTTCACTAATTGGGACTTGTATTCTTTTTGTACAGATATGTAGTTTAAAACAAAGTTAATCACTTGTTCAGTCAGCGCTTGCTCCTTTGTAGTAATTTTTGGAGAAGCAGGATCATGTCTATTCTCATAACATCTTTATATTAGACTTACAATTTGCAGTAGACTCATGCGTCGTTTAATTTTATTTTCATAAGTGGTCATTTAAATATCTATGCCATATTTGAAATTTTATTTAGAGAATTTACAGCTTTGAATGCATACAAGTTACTGGACCATGTTTCATTTTTTTTTCATGGGATTTCTTTTTAATGTTTGAGTCAGCTTGAACTAATTAGGATCTAAAAATTGAGCCAATGTACTTGTACTATGTTCCACTTGAATACAATCATAAAAATATAACCACATCTGATCCTATAGCAATTTCAACTGTATTTAACTGTATTTTGCTCTTATGCAGGCTATCTTTATAACTTTCAGACAAAGGAGTTCTTCAATCTAAGTTATGCTCCAGAAGCAACAGAAGGTCCTGCAAGATTTGGAGGTAATGGTTCTATTTGCAATCACTAGATACTGTTTGTCCAATGAGTTTGTGATACGGGGTGATTGTCAATCTACATATTGTTTTGTTTTTCCTTGGCATAAGTGAAGCAAAGACTGATTCTTTTTTCAAGAACATGATTGAAATGGTCAATGTAGCAATATTATCGAGTCAATGTAGCCTTGCGCGTCACTGCTTTTACAAAATAGAACTCGGCTATAATATATATGTGTAGTAATGTGGGTGGGTGTTTGTTTGGGGATGTTTGGTAGAGGGAAGGAGGGAGGTGGGGTAGTTTCTTAATAAATGTCTACTTATCGGCAGTGTATGCCATCACTGGATTCTGTACTATACTTGCGCACTTGTTACTTCATATCGGCATGACATCATTGTCTACTTATTAGGTAAGGGAACATTTTGATTAATAAATGTCTTCGTACGTACAAGCGTGCATAGACTAAGCATATATATATATATATATTCTCTTTGTTAAGAAAGAAAGTTGATGATGATATGCTTGTTTTCCAAATATATGTTTGATGTGTATTATATATAATCCTGCAAAGAGTCCTAGAGGACAGAGATGGAGATTGTCTCTTTAAAAATTCTAAACTTCGCAATTCATATTCCAATGAGCATCATTTTACATTTCTGTATGCCATTCTTGTACCAGTGTTTCGATTGCTTTCACTGTGATATGTTGATTTCTCAATTGTTCTTATTGAACAATAACTATTTTCCTTCTTAGTTCATCAGTTTAAAGTGTGTGACCTTTCTCTAATTGGTTGATGCTACCAGTGTCCTGACAACTTAACGCTTTTTCTTGGTTTCCATGAAGACTATCTTGTGACCAAGTGCGGCGTGCTTATGATGTCACTGTTTGTCTTCTTCACTACCACCATGTCTGTATCATTTACTCTGAGAGAGACCCAAACTCGCATGCTAAAATTCACAGGTTTGATATTATGAATTGGTTCCAATATGATGTTATTACCATTTTGTTTATGCAACCTCAAGGTTTATTGTTTTAAGCATAAATATTTGAAATTTTCTTGTAACTTTGTCTGCACAAATCTTACAATCTTTAGAGGGGTCATATAATGCATGGTTCACCAAATAATCCAATCCCTTAAATAATATCCTTGATTTGTGCTATTTGAATACTGCTTGAATAGCTAGGAATTGTAACTTGAACTCAAACCTTGTCTATTGAAAGAAGACCTGAAGACAGGAGAACGTGAATGCTAAATATATGATATATCAATCACAGAATGTCATTATTTGATCTGTTAAAAGTCTAATTGTTACATGTTTTATGGGTTTTGTATTTGTATAGTTCTAGGAATTTGACACAAGGAAACAAGAATAGGGTTGCCATTGAATTTTCTTGCAGGCACCTTATTTGTGGTGCAACAAATCATCATACTTTCAGCCTTTCTTTTAAACTAATTTTCTCTGTTGATCTTTCGTTCGATATGATTGATGTTCTTTTTTATCTAAAATTCACAGTGCAGCTTCAGCACCATGCTCGGCATCGTCTCCCAACGTTTCAGTTAATCTTTGTGCATGTGGTTGAGTCACTTGTCTTTGTGCCTGTAAGAACTCTGTTGGAATCTGTCAATTTTACTCCAATATTTTAGTCATATGTTTTAATTATTTGTTTTGGATATTATTTTATTTTGCAATCTCATTTTAATTTGTTGTGTAAACTTTCACACCGTGTACCTTAGCTAAGACTAGATGACTGATGGATTTGAAGCTTGGGCTTGCAGATAATGATCGGAATTCTGTTTTTTCTGTTCGAGTTTTATGACGATCAGCTATTAGCTTTCATGGTCTTAATTCTTGTGTGGTTGTGTGAACTGTTCACATTGATCAGGTATCTCTCTCTCGCGTGTCTCCCAATGCAAATGTTTGTACCATTTGTATTATAGCATTTTTGTTTGGTAAGTTAGGTTGATTTAGTCTAGGTACGTGGTCATCATTTTGGTCAAGTTAGCCTATTTAATTATACTGGGTGCTTGCCAAAATTAATTTGAATCTACAATTGGCATAGATCATTCAGTGCAATTGCTGTATACTTAGTGTTGCCATATTTTGTCTAGTGCGGATTTAGAAGCTGATTTTCTACTTCTTTCTTTCATGTAGAGTCAGTTTTAGAATTAACCGATTTTAAGTTGTTACAACACTTAAACTTAGAGGGATAAATTGGTATATTACTTTTCATTACAAATGTGCCCTAGGTATGTTGAAAAGAATAATTATGCTGGATTCATGGGGATATGGGAATGGCGTTTGTTTGGAATTTTAAGGAAGCGATTGGAAAGGGCAAAAGGAGATGGAAAAGAGTACGACTTAAGCTGCATGATGAATGTTTCACCCTAATCTTATGATGTCTATGCAACACATAACCGGAGTAAATTTGACACTTCTTTTTTCTACTCATATGATGATATTACCATGCTATACAATGGAAATTTATTTTCACATCCTCTACACCAGTTCCCAGAACTACATCTTGCCAAATGTCTTGTGGAAAAGTTTCTTGATACTGCTGACTCTTGTTTATGTTTTATCTGCTCTTATTTATATTACAACTGGATTCTTGTTGGTTCATCAGCATTCACTTAGGGTTGCAATATTTCAAATTTGATATATGAAGGAATAACATCAAGTTTTTGTTAACTATTTATGGTTATGGTATTATCTTCTGCATTTTCGGTTGTTCTTTCGCTTAAAGTGATATTGCGTATGTGGCTCCTGGTTTTCAAATGATTCTTTTAAGGCACTGCATGTATTTGTGAGAGGGTGGAAATTTGTTATCTCTTGGGTTTTAATATCTGTAGACAATCATTAGTATGCATGTTCCAAGTGCATTACGCACAACCTTCTCTGCATACTGGGTCAATGTATTTGTTCCTTTCCTTTTATAATGTTATATTTCCTGCCATCAACATGCAGTGTCCGTACACCAATATCATTGAAGTTCTTTCCCCGCTTCTTTCTGCTCTATTTCCTGGTGTTTCACATATACTTCTTTTCCTATACATATGGTATGGACTTGGTGCCTCTCTGACTTCTCTTTTACTATGGAAGTACATGTATTCACTCTGGTATGGAAATTGCTGAAATTTTGTTTTGCAGGGTTTTCGTACTTGGCTCTCTCTACAGCAGCAGCATTTATGCAGCACCTTATTCTGTACTTCTGGAACCGTTTTGAGGTATTAGTTGGCCATAACATTTCTGTATCATTAACTTGCAGCATCAACCAGTAATTGTTGTCATCCTGTCCTGGAATTGTTAATTGGCACATGCAAGATGTTCTCTGATGTGCTAGCCTTTTTGATAGGCGTTTTCTATGACAAGTAGTTTTCACCCACATGTACGTGCTCGCTTTATATCTCAGGTACCAGCACTACAAAGATTTATGCAAAATCGGAGATCACAGCTCCAGCAACACCCTGACTTCCATATCACCTCCTCTACAATCTTGGCATCAACTTTACACATCACAAGATTCAACACCCAAAACCAAGGCGCGACTAATGCAAATATGGGCCGACCTGGGTTAAGGCCTGGAACTGAGCAAGCAATACCTAATAATGGAGCAGAGGTTTTTGGACTTCAACAAAACTTGGAAAATGACAACCCTGGCAGGGTAGGCAACCCCATGCAGATTCCAAGTCAAGCCGAACTTCGGCAGGCAGAAACAAGTCCCGGCCCTGGATCCATGAATTCATTCAGCTCACTGCTATTATGGATTTTAGGAGGGGCTTCGTCTGAAGGTCTAAACTCGTTACTTTCCATATTTAGAGATGTCAGAGATCAAGGACAGGCATATGCCGAACCCACGAGACCAGAAAACCATGCAAATCAAGAGGTACAATAACAATGAGGGTTTCAACTAATTTTGTGTAGTAAGGTTTCAACTAATTTTGTGTAGTAATCTTACATTGTTATCTTTATGTAAATTGTAACATATGTTATTTACATATAGCAGGGTATATATTGGTATATTTGTCTGTGCATAAACGAGATGCATGTGTCATATGTTAAGAAATCAAATTGCCCTCTTCTTATATTCACAAAGGAACAATCTTGCTGATAGGATATCTACATGCTATAATAGATTCATATTCTAATTTTGTTTATCAAGAAGTTGCTAGTCGAGTGATTCGTATTTTTTCTGCTGACACTCCAAAATTCTTGATTGTTCATTTTATTCCTTGATCTTGGTGTTTGTCGAATTTTATTTTTTTTAAATTAAATTTTAATTTTTAGAAGATAAAAATTTGAGATTTAAAAGAAGAAAAAACACTCAAGTGTTCTAAGAGCATCTCTATCACTTTCCTCATACTCTTTTTTTAAAATATAATATTATTTTATTTTATTTTGAATTTTTAACTTAATTTTATTTTCATTGGAATCTAATTTATTTTTTTAATATTTTATTAATAAAATAATTAATAATTTTAATAAATTTTCTCTAAATTTCAGGAGTAGTTATTCTCTCTTTAATACTATTTATCTATTTTATTAATAAAATATTTATTTTTTAATATTTTTTTTCTTTAATATATAAATTTAAAAAAAAATAACACACAAATAAAAATAAAATAATATATTAACTCCTCATTTTGGGGAGACTATTAGTGATGCTTTAAAAGTATATTCGATAGGCCCCCCTTCATGCTCCTTCCTCATATTAGGGAGTTTCAATTTGAAAACATTTTCCCAATAGCTTCCTAATCACGTCTCCTTCCTCAACTCTTTTAAGATGGCAACAATGTCTTCTTTAATATAAGCATAAGGGTGTAAGATTCAACTGCAAACACCACTTGCTCCACCTTCAATTTGATCACAAATTGTTATTTGCAAATTTGGATTGGTCGTAGATTACAATTAAAAAATTTGCTAATTTGCGGATTAGTTGGTTGGTAATATTTTATAATATTAAAAAACGAACTGCAACTACACAGCTCCGCGTGTGGGTATATTTATATATATAAAAGCAAACGCCTCTCACCTTCTTTGCCTGTGCAAGATAGTGAGGAGCCAAGAACCAAGAATGAATGACATATCTTTAGTCAAGAGGATTCAAGAGCTGAAAATCCTATATTATGGAGGTAAGGAACTAAGAAGCCCAAAGTTAAGGGGTTTGGAGTTAAGGAGCTCATAGCTTGGATTCTAGAACTCAGACCTTAACGACCCTAGGACAGGGAGACACGATTTCCCCATCAATAAATATTATTGTTGTATATTGGCAACAACAATTGACACTGTCTATATAAACGTTCAGAACACCAATTTTCCATCAAATACTTTCATTATGGAGTACAATACTATGACCATCCTAAAGCTCCAAAGTATTCGTGTCCATTTCTTGGGAGTCTAGGCAAGCACTACTATTCTCAAGAGCCAAGACATTCATTTTTGTCCCCAGGAGATAAGGTTAGCATAACCATCCTAGTAGCCAAAGCGTTTTTGTCCATCTTGGGAGCTCATTTGCACAGTTATTTGATGAGCCAACATGTTCATATTCCTTTCTGAGAAGTGAGGCAGTCACGACCATCCCTAAGAACAGTTAAGTTCTTAAGATCATACCAAGAGACCATTAAATACCTAGCCTTGCTCATCTCTTTGAATGGTTAAGCACTGAAGTTCATCCCCATAATGGCTAAGCTCAAGCTCATACCAAGGAATCACTAATACCTGAGACCGCTCGTCACCAAAAATGGTTAAGCACCTGAGCTCATCCACAGAAATGGCCAAGTCCCTAAGCGCACACATGAATTGGCTAAGTACCTGAGCTCATATTAAGGAATGGTTAATCACTTGTTCATCCTAGGGAATGCTAAGCATCAATACTCAACTCAATATGCAAGTTCTTCCTGAGCCACGAAGAACAAAAGAATTTTCCAACAAGCTAGGCTTCTACAATAACAACCATTAGGGCGCAGCATGAGTCCAAAGGCTAAGAAATCAGGCCTTCATAATAATAGAAATATTCATGATAAAATGCAAATAGGCACTAAATTATAGGGTGAATAGAAAATCTTGCGAGAAATTGGGCCTATACCAAGTGTCTACAGCGAATAACCAAAATTAGAGTACAAAGGCTTACGCATGCCCTCACATGCTTAAATCATGTAAGGGGAAAAGCTTGCCAGAAACTGAGCTCTTAGCATACAGTGAAAAATAATTAAAAGCATGATGTACAGTGCAACACTAAACTTGTCAGAAACTAGACACTTACTATTGAAACCCACAATGGATATTTAAAGGCTGTAAAAAAATATAGTCGAGCATAAAGCCTGCAGAAATCTGGACGTTGAATGTTAACATAGGTAACAAAAAAATTGAAGCATATCAATCGAGCACAGAGCCTGTGAGAAACGGGTGCTCATTGTTGACACTTGTAGTGGGAATGTAAAGTTTATGGTCAATCAAGCATAAAGCTTATGGTTAATTGCGTGCAGACTATTAACATAGGCAGTAAATGATTGAAGTGTACAAGGAAGCATGAAGCCTAAAGGAAACTGAGCACTCACTAATGATACATGCAATATTAAGGACCATATGTTAAACAAAGGAGCTTGTGCAAGTTTAGAGACTTAGAAGAAATCAGGCCTTCACTATTTACAACAAAGCTTGTGTCTATAAAACAACACAAAACCCATTAATTTGCAGCACAAGACAAAAGGCTTACAAGAAATTGGCCCCTCGCCATCATCGTATTCAATAGGATACATCAAAGCATATGTCCCTAAATACAACAAAAAAAACCCACTGAGTCGTGGTGCGAGTCTAAGTGCTTGCGAGAAATTCAGCCTTTGTCATCAACTTATATGGTAGAATACAACAAAGTTTGCATCCATAAACACAGCACAAAGCTCACTACGTTGTGACACAAGTTTAAAGGCTTGCGATAAATCGAACTCTTACTTTAAGAATGAAAAAAAAAAACTCTTGGCATAATGTAAACTTCTTGCAAATGATTGGGAGCACATTCACGACACAATGGACAACATCAAAGCATAAAATGGAAAAATCAAATAAAAAATCTACTATTGAATCTATAAAGACACTGCTACTTTTTCAGTAACTTAAAATGAAAAACTTAACTCTTAAAAAAAATGACAAACTTAACTTAGTTGGACTAGATACCAGCTTGACTAATCATAATAAATGGAATCGGAATGCAATCGGTACCGGTTTCATGCAAGTCATGCTGAATTGGTACGTTTTGGTTCGGTTTGGCTTCCATGCTAGTGTTCTCGAAATTCTCCTTAAGAAATCGAATGGTCGCAGACGCGAGATTCGAGAGGTGTAAAAATTGTATGGGGTTCGGTGTTGCCTAATGGATTGGAATTTTCAGACGCACCAATCGAAATAAACGTAACAAATAAAGAAATAGAATAAAAGGGAAGAATTAATAAATGAAATTAAGCTTAAGAGAGAACTCGTGAGCTTACACTTGACTCAAAAGAATCTATTGAGGTCATAGTCAATGCAAACAGGACGAATTCGAGTCTTGCACAAAAAAACTATGCTACTGTGAAAATAAAACTTGCAGAGTAAAAGCAAAGACAATGATGGGTGTTGATGTTGTTATTTGTCCTGTAGTGATCCCCCTCTTATACTTGATTTTCTGCCGGCCAAATAGCAATGCTCTCTCCCCACGTCCTCCATTTCTGAGGAAGCCCACGTTCTTCTTCAACGTCATGCCCTAAAAAACTCTCACACGTTCTTACTTCGGATGTGTGCTCCGTAAATTACTCCACGTTTCCTTGTGCACTGTCGTGGGTGAATGCTCCTAATTCATCGACTCCTTCCCAAGGCATTCCTTCCCGAAAAGCTCCTTCCGAATGTCTGAAATAACTCTCGGTCTGCTCCTCCCGAGATTTCGAAACGTGATCCTAAAGTTTTCATGTGTCACCTGTCTTTTCTTACGTCAGCTTTACTGACTTCCCTGAAGTCTCGGAGCGTCTCGTTTCTTATAATGACTCCTTGTTTTTTTTTTTGTAACGACAAACCAACCAGCACCTGCCACTTGATTTCATCATTATGTGCATTAAATGCGGGTAACAGATGCCCCATTGAAAAAGAACTCGTCGAGTGATGTTAAACGACGCGATTTGACGAGTTTCCACAGGCGACGCTTCAGCAACCATGATTAGGGTTTCCACTTCTTATAAATACCCAAGTCGTGGTCATTTACTGCACTTTAACCACTTTTGCAATCTTTCATCCTCCAAACCTCTATTCATAATCTCCAGTTAATCGTTCTTGATTTTACGTGTAACATGGGTTCAACATCTCCAACTTTTCCACTCACCAGAAAATTTCTCAAATTAGTGAATTTGCTAGGCAATTACCATGCCTTAGCCACTGAAGTTTTTATTTCTCCCTCTACTTTCACAATGGAGCTTCTCAACATGGTTCCGTAGGATGAAATTCCTTTTGTCCGATACGACGAAACTGAAGAGGGACCTTTCTACACTTTGGGTCCGATTGCCACCCCTGTTTTTGCTGACAAGCTCAACGCCATGGCTACCACTTTTCGAACACATCAAACAAAGGCATTCTCCTTAGTGGAAACGTCGAGAGGATCGCCAATTTATTGCGTTGGATCGAGACGGCTCCCGGGAACTCGACCAATCCCCACCCGAATTTCAAAATGTGGGTGGACAATCGTTTGGCCCTTGTGATGGGGGATTCATAGGATTCGATGGGCCTTAAGAGGCTAGTGAAGTTGTCTACCTGATCTATGGACTTGAATTGGTTTTTCATCGCAACTCTTACCAGCTTCTGGAACCCCTCGGTAAGCCAATTCCAATTTTCGGAGGGTTACATATCAATCACCTTGTATGACGTGTTGGCCATATCGGAAACGAGTCTTGTCGGGTTCTCACTTCCTCTAAGGGCTTCCGAATAACAAAATGCTACGATGAAGAGCTATCTATCGAGCAAGGAACATAAACTTCCATCTTCTTACAGAGCCTTAATCCTACCGATTATCTCAGCCATAGCCGAAAGGGAAAAAATCCCTCGGGAGGAGCTCATTAGCTTCCATCTTTACTTGCTCTGCAAGTTTGTTTCCGCCACCAAGTCCAAGAGAACTACCATGGGTATGTTTTTATGGGTTGTGGCCCTTGCCGAATGGATGAAAGATGATACAATCGTCGAATTTGGGCCCATCATTCTCGCCTGTGTGTACTTTGGGCTTTCATCTACCGTTCACGAAAAGTCCACCATGTCGCGCATGCCATACTGGCTGGTGCAACTTTGGGGGGAGAATTGCTTTCTGAATATTCATGCCATCATCAATAGGCGAAAAGATCGGGACTTGGCCACCAAAATCTCGGTCGAATAGTACACCGATTATCTCGCTAACAAAGACGTAGTTCGACAGCGAGAGACGCTCATCGAATGGTGTCCCTTCCATCCTCTCGACACTTAAGGCCTTAATCCTTACTCGGTCTCCCTTTTCCCAAATCAGAGTAGTTCGAGAGATTTGCTGGTTTGACACTCAATTTTGGCATGTCGAGATCTCTCTTTGTTGTCTGGTTCCTTTGGTGCCAACAACATTTCCTTCCATGCTCATGCTGAGCAGTACATGCACAATCTTTGCAGCCGATAATTTGGGTTGGTCCAATCAGTACCTTATCCATTCATCTGGACCATTAATCAATCCTAGGAAAAGAGAGCAGACAAAGGTCGGGGAGTTATCCTTACTCAGGAGCAAAACTGGAAGCATGCTATCGAGACAGTTTTGTTTTCAAAGAGGATGACTCCCTGTGTCGGTGCGACCCGCGCCTTTCGAACCATATGGGAGCCTTATTGGGACAAATTTGCCACATTAGGTTCATCTCGATTCAATGACGTTTTCAAGGGTCGAGGTACATTCACATAGTTTGTGTTGAATTTTCACTGTATCTTTAACTAATTGGGTCTTCTTATTCAGTAAGGTCGAATCTTCTGACAAAAGCTCGAGTTGTGGCCTTTGAGAAAAAAGACGATCTGTCAAAAAGAAATCAGAATCAAGGGGGTCACGTCGCCACGAACGATCTCCTAATGAGGAGGTTCACAAGGCTCGTGAGGAGTCGCCATATCACAAGAGACCTCATCCAACTGTCACTCATTCTTGAGAGTCGAAGACAACCCAGACATCTCATGATGAGAAGCATGTTCCCAGGTCAACGGTACTTCGGGTTGATCAAACCTCGGTAGCACAACCTTTGTCAACCCCTCGACCGTTGTCCGAACAAAAGGGGAAAAAACCAATGGTGGTCAAGCCTCATCTTAAGGATGATCCACAGCTGAAAGAAATTGTTAGTATTCCCTATCATGTCCTAATCTGCAAGTTTCTTGATTTCTAACTGTGATGTTTTGGAAGATTGCCCGCTCTAAGGTTGAAACGAGGCATCGAGTGGCCTCTCAAGAGGGAGCTGCCAGTTCAAACCCGGACATTACTTCTTCAGAGTGGGACTTGGCTCAATGTACTTCTGCGCAGCCAAAAGTGCTGAGCCCGACCGTCACACTCGTCATTCCTCCCGAAGGTAGCAACATCCTTGCGAAAGACGTAGGCGAGAACCTTCTATCCGAGGCCATTGATCTTCCTCCTGAGGCTTCTGTTGTTATTCCAATTTCTCCTACGCCAAGTTTTGTTGAGGAACCTTCCACTATGGACCTCGCCCTGGTGCCTTATGGTGGTCCTCCGACCGAGGCATTGTTCGTAATGGGGAGGAGACAGCAGTGGCAACCGACCCTAAAATCCCCAGAGGAAAAGCCTCAGGTTCGTCCATTTGATGTTTCTCCTTAGTATTCAATCCCACTAGAGACTTTATTATATATCTCTTTTTTTTGTTTCACAGAGCCTATCCTTCGGGAGGGAGTTTTTACTGCCTTGACCCTCTCAAGTTCTGAATCCTTCTCCGTAAGTGATTCGAGTGGAGAGACGAAAGTGACACATATGACTTCAATGGTCTTAAATTCAGAAGTTGAGGTGCAATCACTCGAGCGTCCACGAGGAGTCATTGAATAGGCCACCGAAAGGCAGTTGGTCGAAGAGCTACGGGAAGTGCTACCGTCAGTCCCTACTGAGGGACAGTCGTGCCTCCAATCACTACTCCCTCCGAGTTCGTTGCGCCCTATTCTCTTTCTCTAGCTACATACATTGAAACATTGTTGGATGTTTCTTTGGACCTTAGCACCTTCTGTGACAATCTTTTTTTGGAAGCTACTATCGGTTTTCTCGAACTAGCCTGTGCGCACTGCTCAACCTATTTGGACGAAATTGTTATTCGCACTTTTGAGAAGATGTGGGAAGTAGGCTTTAGGAGTACCGGGGCCAAAAATAAAAGATATCATCAAGCTCATCCTCAGTTCTCCCTAGAACTTGAGCTGGTTGACCGGGAGCAAGCCCAGGCTCTAAAACCCGAATTGGAGCCTACCACAGCCGAAACTCAACGACTATCAACTAAGCTTACTAAGGCTCGTACTCGTGAAGCCAAGCTTCTGAAAAAACTTGCAAAGGCAAAGGAAAAAGACCAAACGGCTAGAGGAAAAATTGCTAGAGCAGCGAGTCAAACGAACTCTCTTAAGGAGGAGATCCAGGCTCGGGAGTCTAGAACAGATACCACCGTGCAATGTTCCAAGACTAGGTTGCTGATGGAGGCTCCTTCATGACATATTCCTGATCTGATACAACACATTCCTCCTGGTGCATAGCTTAGCCCTTTTTTATTGCTTATTTACCTTGGTTTTTGAACATGGAATGGAATATGCGTAAGCAATTATTACTGTTATCATTTTTACAATCCTGATTGCTCATACATAGGTCATAACTCGGGAAACTTGCTTTTAAGAATTTTTTGATTCGCTTCCCATATCGATGGCACATATCATTTCAAATATTGCCCGTTGATATTACAACAATGAGGAATCCCTTCCAAGGACTCTAATAAGTAGGCATTCCCCGAATACGTTTCTTTTATCCGGAAAGGACCTTCCCAATTTGGTGACCACTTCCCGAGCCATTGATCTTTCTTTCCTGGAGGAAGTATTACTTTCCACACGAGATCACCCTATTCGAAATGACACGTTTTGACCCTTTTATTGTAAGTACGAGCAACTCTTCGTTTTTGGACTTGCATGCAATCCAAAGCTTCAAGTCGCTCCCAATCTAATCCTTTGAGTTCTACCATCATAGCTATATAATAATCTACGAGATCAAACTCATTCTGTCTTGCCACCTGAAGCGATTGTGCCACCACTTCGAATGGTAATACCGCTTCGTGACTGTATGTTAAACGATAAGGACTTGTTCCCGTTCCTATTTTCAAACCAACTAGGTGGCCCACAACGTACTTTGTAATACTTCATGGCATTCCCTTGGGTTTTTTGAAATCATGCGATGGATGTTATTCTTGATGATTTTGTTTGTTGATTCCGCCTGTCCATTCTACTGAGCATAGTATGGAATGGAGTTTACAATCTCAAAACAATACTCGTTAGCAAACAATTGGACCTATTGATCGTTGAACGTGGTGGCTTGGTCTACTATAATTGACTGGAGTAGTCCGAACCTGTAGATAATATGTTCTTGGATGAACTGGATCATCTCTTCCTAAGTAATTTGTTTCAAAGGGATGGCCTCCATCCATTTGGTAAAGTAATTAGTAGCCACCAACACATATGAATGTCCTCGGGATGAATTGGGATGTATTTCTTCGATGGCATCCATTGCCCAACCTTGGAAAGGTCAAGGCTTAATGACTGAATGGAGTTCGGTTACTCGTACTCGGGGAATGTTTCCATGCTTTTGATAAGACGTGCATCCTTTAGCCATCGTAATACAATCTTTTCTCATCGATGGCCAAAAGAACTTGTGACGCCTAATTAGCCAGGCCATCTTTTCACCAACTTGGTGTAGACCACACATTCTGTGATGTGTTTCTACCATAATTCGAATAGCCTCATCAATGTTGACACATCTTAGCAACATCCCATCGTTACCCTTTCGAAACAACTCTCCTTCAATTATGGTGTAATTCTGCATTAGTTGCCTCAAATGGAAATTTTGTCTGACGAGAGACTAGTTTGTTAGGGTCATTATCAGCTCCTCTCGCTAGTCGGTGGTTCGTAGCAGAATCGTGTTGCAAACTTTGACTGTCTTAGTCTCGTCTAAAAAGATTTTGGACTCTATCGTGAGGTTTCCTCCTAGACTTGGTTGCAACAAATGACATCGAGATGTTAGTTGAGCCAACTCATTTTCCATCTAGTTTGACAACCATAGAATGTATTGGAATTTATGGACGTCGAAGAATGTCAACAACTCGTCAACTCGCTGGAGGCATTTTGCAAGGATTTCGTCGTTGCATTTGGCTTTCCTTGTCACTTGGTGAACCACTAGCTGCGAATATCCGTAAATTTTTAAGTCTAAAACTACAACCTCATACTCGGCTCGATTATGGGTGGACTTTTCGATTATTCAGCAAGATATTTGTGTTGGTGTCCCTCTGGGAGAAACCATGACTATACCTATCCCTGGGTCGTATTTCATACTAGAACCATCGAAATACAACTTCTAAGGTACCAAACCAAAATAGGTTATTTAGATAGGAAGTTCTATCTTTTCGGGGCTCAGGTGTTTTGCGAGAAAGTTGGTTAATGCTTGTCCTTTTACCGATTTTTACGAAACGTAAACGAGATCGAATTGCACCAAAGCCAAACTCCATTTGCTAATTCGGCCTTTGAGCAATGGACTCGTTAACATGAATTTCAATATGTCGGACTGCGCAATAACAAAAATAGTATAGACAAGAAAATAATGCCTTAATTTTATTGAAGCGAAATACAATGCCAAACATAATTTTTCTACAAAAGGATAATTACATTCGACATTGTTCAAACTTTTGCTTAAATAGAAAACGACCCTTTCTTGCTTTGTCTCACTATCCTGCGCCAGCAAGCATCCGAGCGATTCTGGACTCGCAGCGACGTACAACTTGAGTGGCTTTCCCGGGATTGGTGCATCCATAACTGGTGGTTTCGATAGGTATGCCTTCAAGTCTTTGAAAGCCTCTTGATGACTCGCATTCCAAATGAATTCTTCGGTTCCCTTCAATCGAAGCAATGAGGAGAATGCTCGTGTTTTTCCTGTAGCATTAGAAATAAAACGCCTTAAATAACTGATTTGCCCCAAAAAACTTTGCAACTCCCTCTTAGTTCGGGGAGGTTTGGAGACCAATATTGCCTTTGCCTTATTTTCATCTACTTTAATTCCTCAATTGTGAACCAATAAACCCAAGAAGTTTCCTGCCGAGACCCCAAAAGCATACTTAAGAGGATTTAATTTCAAACCATGGGATCGCATTCGTAGGAACATGCATTTTAAATCCTCGAAGTGTTTCTCGGGATCCAGCAACTTGACTATTATATCGTCGATATACTCCTCGACAACTTGCCCAATCAAATTATGAAAAATCGTATTCATTGCCCGTTGATATGTGGCTCCTATGTTTTTTAGGCTGAAAGGCATGACGACCCACTCATATATTCTGAGAGATCCAGGGCATCAGAAGGTTGTTTTGTGGATGTCTTCCTCGGCCATGTAGATCTGGTTATATCCCTAGTAACCATCCATGAAGGAGAATACCCAAAATCCAGTTGTGTTGTCGATAAGCATATCAGCAACTAGCATTGGGTATTCATCTTTAGGGGTACTACAGTTGAGATCTCTAAAATCAATGCAGACTTGAATCTTGCCATTTTTCTTTTTCACTGGCACAATATTTGAAATTCATTCGATGTACCTGGAAGTTCGAATGAATCCAGCCTTGAGAAGTTTATGAATCTCTTGCTGCATAAAAGCCATGATTTCACTAGTCATCCTTCACGGCTCCTGTCGAATCAGTCTTACTCCTTCCTGATCGGGAGGTGATGTTCCACCAGCGTCCGATCAAGGTCTGGCATCTCGTGATACTCCTAAGTGAAACAATCTTTGTATTCCCTGAGGAGTTTGATTAAATCACCTTTAAAGGTAGGGTCGAGAAGTCCACTTACCCAAGTGATTTGTGGTTCTTGTTCACTCCCAAGATTGACTTCCTCGAGGGAATCTCGTACTTTTGGCTTGACATCTTCGACTTCCTGAGCTAAAGAAAAATATGTCCATCCATCCTTCTGATGCTCTGTTGAGACTTCTTCAATGCATCCCAACTCGCATACTTCACCGATGGTGGGTTGCTTTGTACGATGAACCAATGCTTCGGTCACAAGGACCAATAGCTGCTGCATAGAGTCTTATATGACCTTCATGCCTTCTGAGTCCGTGTAGGACTCATTCATTGAAGACGAGCTTTCGACGGGGCTTTCGCTGCCCTTGCTCTGTGACCATCACTTGATGTACTCGGATGTGGTTCATCGATGTTACCTCATCGAGATCATTGGTGGGAGAGTTGACAGACTCTTCTGAGTTGATTATTACCACCTCTTTTCCTTCGTCTCGAGCTCTTAGGGTGTTTCTGATGGAAAGATAGTCCCTCTATGGCTAGCTGCTTCCTGGGACCCATCGACTGGTGGCATTAGGCCAACTACCTGGCAACTACGGTCTTGCCAAAATGGGATGAGCGCATCACCTAAAATGCCAACATCAATCATGTAAGATTCGACATGTTTTGTGTCAAGGTGAGCGTAAATAGTTTCAATTTTATCTACATTTCAAAACATAATGCGTTGATGCAATGTCGTAGGGACACATATATTTTGATGAAACCAATCTCGACCGATCAGAGCATTTAAAGGAAGGATGTATGTCAACAACATAGAAGGTTGCCAAGGACTCTTTCGATCCCACTTTAATGGGAGCATCAAAGACTCCTTTGACTTGGGTCGCATTTCCAATGAAACCCGTTACCAGGAATCAAGTCTCCGAGGTTTTTGTTCACTGTAGAGAGCATTTTGAGAGGCACCAAATTTACAGCTGCACCCTCATCGACCAGGATTTGGCCTATGAGGATTCCATTGATTGTTGCCTTCATATATTGGGGTTTAAGGCTGACCCCCTTAGATATGTCGGATTTTTCACATCGAATATACTTACCTAGTGCCTTGGTTGCAGCTCCTGACTCTTTCTCGACCACTGCCACTTCGACCGTCGGGCCGTCGTGTCTTCTACATCCTCGAGTCGAGTTGTTGATTGCCCCGGCGAAGCCTTATATCCTGCGGGGAGTGTCAGCACCATATTGCAATCGACTGTCTTGGACCCCTCAAAAGGAGGGAAGTCATCAAGGACGATTTTAAAATCGCTCTCTGAGAAATCAGTCTCGTAGTCTGCCTCATGGCGTGCTTTGCCGATGGTGAAAGGGCCATTCAAGCTTTCCTCTTTCTTTGTCAATTTTTCTCGCACTTGGTCTACTGGGACTTTCTCTGTCTGCTTCCAAAACTTTTCCAAGCGTCAGTACTACCTCTTTCTCTGATACTCGCTCAACTTAGTGGGGCTGAGAGGCTCATGGTTCCTCTTTGGGGACAGTTATGTTGGGGTCGCGACCTCCTTCCAAACTCTAGCCTCAGGGTTTTGAGGCTTCCAAAACCTTTGTGGCTTCAGTTCAGACACCTCGACGATGGGTAACTTTCCTTTTCGCACCCGTTCTTGTTACCACTTTCTTTTCCCCTCGAAGTGCATTCGAAGAGCAGCATATTGGGGAGCTCGTGAGGTGTGATGGGTAGTTCGAGGAGTGAAGTATCGCATACCTCGAGTGTTGGCATATTGATCAACTAAGAAGCATTGGGTCCGCTCATACATATGCTTCCAGAGCTTGTCAGACCGACGCACGTTCCACATCACTTGGTGGGTAACTATCAGCTCCTACAATCTTTCGGCGCACAGATGACAAAAACCCATCCTTTCGGGTGATATGTCCCTCAAAACTTGGTTTGTGCGTAGATGGTGGCATCTCTCAGTAGGTGGACCGACCCTAGAGTGCTTCCCGAGTTCTTGCTCTCACCACAAATTGTAGCATTCGTAGCTTGCCAAACCTTGGGTGAATGGGTTGTGGCGCGACAGTTTCGTAGTCGAGCTATGCCCTCAGGGATATCCGAGGCCAATGGCTACTTCCTCATTGCTTGGTAGGTTGTACCAGCTGTAATCCCAGTGTTTGTTCAAAAAGTCCTTGAAGTCAACACACTTGTTAGTGGTATGAAGGTCAGATTGGTGCCATCTGAAGACTGCATCGAGTGAGGGATCTGAAAAGTGTGGGAAGTTAAGTAAGCCCATATCCACCAGCTGGTTGAATAATTCCACTGCCATCCGAGTGGCCTTCATGATGCCAAAAGTTGCCTACATATAAGGGAAAATATTGATTACATCACATTCGAAACTTTGTGGAAAGGGGTTGCTATCAACGCCCATTACTCCCTTGAGTTGAGAAATTGTAATTCCTTTGACTCTACTAAGTATTGGATTACATTTCAAAAAATTATGCAATTGTTCATCGAGTGTGACGACAAACTATGCCATTTACAAATTTATTCCCTTGAAGCTCCTCAGCAGAGGCGAGCTTGTGATTGCCTTTGCACCGGATTCTCTTGTTTTCCAAGAGCCAGTCAAAGATCAAATCATCCTTGTCTAAATCGAAAGAATGTTTCCTATTTTCTTTCAATTTAAAGCTCACGGGAGCTTGTGCGTTCTTTTTGGCCAAATGATCACACACCAAAGGTTTTCCTTTAACGTATTCAACCACATCAACTTCGACCTTCGCATTGTCCATGTACTTAATCACTTCGATTCGGAGCGTCGGTAGGCACAATCTCTTTGTAGTAGCTACTGAAAGTTGTACTTTTCCTTACGCCTTCTTCCTTGAGGATACGCTCGAATCGAGCTGCCCTCTCCGTTAATTCATATAAATCGTGGAACACCATGCCCTCAAACTTCTTCCGTAATTCAAAATTCAAACCGTCCTGAGCAACTCGAAGGAACTCCCTTTCAGGAAGGTTGATTTGACATCGAATTCGGGCCTGTCGAAACCTGGTTAAAAATTCTTCTGCAGTTTCTCCAACCTTTTGTTTCAACTGAGCTAAATCTGCGATTGAGGTGCCATGATCGCTTCGTGCAAATTGCGCCTGAAATGCATTTTGCATGTCCCACCATGTAAAAATGGAATTCGAAGAGAGGTTGAGATACCAGTTGAATGTGGTTCCGGTGAGCGAACTTGGGAACAATCTCAGTTTCATGAAATCATTTTCGGACACCTCTCCACATTGATAAGTAAAGCGCGCCACATACTTGAGAGCAGACATCTTGTCATCCCCCGAGAATAATGTGAATTCTAGGACTTTATACCATTGAGGAAAGGGTTAATCCCTATTGATGTAATCCAGATATGGTTTACGGTAAACCGGGTAGTTCACCCACTGCATTTATGAGCCGAACATTCATTCAATCATATTAGCCACTGCTTCTTGCATTAATTCGGGTGGTTGTTGAGCCCTAACAGGTAACGGGTGTGGTACAGGCTGTACAGGCGGTGGTCCTCCCGAGGCTAGACCTCCACATGGTTATGCTCCGGCATGAATCGGAGGTTGCCCCCCCAAGACAAATTGTAATATCCTGTACTTTCCAATTATGATCCCTATAGTTTTTGAGTGTGGCATTGAGGACTTTTGGAATACCAGTGGATGGTATTTTATGTTTATGATGAAATCATGTTAGGTTGGATATTGTTATGTATTGGAAATGATTCGGGACGTGTTCGGTAGCAAGAGAAGTCAAAAAGGGAGAAACAAGGTATCTTACGTACGCAAGGCTTATCCTAACGTACGTAAGGCAGACAGAACTAATGTATGTGAGAAAGAGGTGTAACGTACGTGAGCTGGGCTTTCAGGATGATTCAAGTACATGAGATTTGGGGTGATGTAAGTGAGGTCAGGTCTGGTGCATTCAGAATTGATTTTGAGCCCCGATAATGTACATGAAATGTCAAAACACGTATGTAAGGGTGCCCTAACATACGTAATATATAGATTGACGTATGTGAGGCGTGTTTCAGACTCATTTAAAAGCATTCAACGAACCCGACTTTCTCATTTACTACTCTCCCCAATCACTCAAAACTCTATCAACTCGTTTGAGACTTAAGAGCTTGGTTCGTCCATCATCCATAACTATTTTAAGAGGTAAGATTACATCTCTTTCTTGGATTTAACATTTCTTTCATGCATTAATCAATAAAATATGTTTTGGACCAAACAGGTCTAGGGTTCAGATTTTGGAATGATTTTGAGTTAATGGATGCTAAGGGTTTCTAAATTAGAGTTCATTGAGGTTAAACGAACATGTTTGGAGCCTTGAATCTATATATTTGATGAGTTATTGTGTTGGTTAGGGTTATGTTTGGTTTTGATGATTTTTGTGATGATTTGGAGTTTGTTTGATGAGATTGATGATAGATTAATGCTTCTGAAAGTGTTTAGGAGCAA
Organism: Flueggea neowawraea; assembly: GCA_948243855.1. Lineage (NCBI taxonomy): Eukaryota > Viridiplantae > Streptophyta > Magnoliopsida > Malpighiales > Phyllanthaceae > Flueggea > Flueggea neowawraea. The sequence goes on along the minus strand of CAODLS012219954.1, from coordinate 814 downwards.
TGTGGGTAATTGGTTACATCGGGTATTGATCGAATCGAAAGTTCGGTATTTTTGAGAATGAAACTTTATGTTTTAGCATTTTTGTAATTTTTGAAAAATTGAAGCCAGATTTGTAATTTCAGAAACTTGAGCTCTAGAAATGTAATTTTGAAAAAGTTAAGGCATAGATTTGTAATTTTTAGAATTATGGGGGCTAACTTATAATTTTACAAGTTAAGAATTTAAGAGTAATTTCTGAGGGTTCAGGATGAATTTGAAAATTCTAACTTATGGAGGACCTCTTGGTAGTTTAAGGACCATTTGAGGACTAATTGGTAAATTTTAAAAAATTTGAAGACTAAAGCATAATTTTACAGAGGTTTGGGACCAAACTGTAATTTTACATAGACTTCGATTTTTGGGCCGTGAGTGTTAGATCTTCGATCGAAATAGAATTTTTGACGCCGATAGCGTTTAAGTCTGCATTTGCATTTCATGCATATTTTGTATTGTCACAGTCACTGTGTTTGATCTATTATGAATACTTTGTTTCAGCTCAGTTCTATTTCTGAGGTGACCAGAGGTGACCAGCTATCGACCGACGGTCAGTGTTACGGAGTTTGGAAGCTCAGCATCCAAGTGAGTAAATAACAGCTTTAGACACATAGACTGTGTCTCTTCTACTTATATGTTTTTATTGTGCTATCACTATAGCATGTAAATTGGACTAATCTAAGAATTGGTTAATTTAATAAATTGGATTATGTGAATGAATAGTCACCACTTTGTTTTTGGAAACTTATGTATATATATGAATATATAAGTATATGTTTTT
>CAODLS012219781.1:0-11315 GCA_948243855.1 Flueggea neowawraea | reverse complement strand
TACTCTTCACCATCAAAGAAGATGAAACCATCATAAGTTCCCTGGATAGATTTGCAAAAATACAAATGGTTTAGAAGCATTGGGGAAGAAGGTAGAAGAGCATGACAAAGTGAAGAAGGTGATTCGATCTTTGCCCAAATATTGGGATTCATAAGTCACGACTATTATGGAAACCAAGGATCTCAACACCTTAGACTAGAATGCTCTTGTTGGTTCTCTCATAAACTATGAGATCATTCTTCGATCTAGAGACAAACTCAAACACATATTCAAAGTGAAAAAGATAGTGTAGAAAATCAAGCTCAGGAGATGAGGAAGATGAAGAACTACAGTAATACTTCAAAAATCTCTCCAAATACAAAAGTTTGATGAGGAACAAGTTAAGGGAAAGAGAAAGGAAGGGAAGAAAGAAAAAGAAAAATAGAAGAGAAAATAACTCTTCTTCAAGCAGTAATGAAGATGATCGACCCATATATTTGTGCTTTACAACAGATTAGGTACTTCTTATTCTCAATTTTTTTTTTACTTTCATTTTCGTGCCCTTTAATTTTCTTTACTGTTTTTATTTGCATTATTTTGGAGATTATGATAACTTTGCTTTGTCATATGCTTGGTTTTAAAATTGAAAGGGGGAGATAATTTCTTTAATAAATGCATAAATTGATTTTGAAAGGGGGAGTAAAAACTTATTTATTGCTAATTTTTTTCTTGATGATTACAAAAAGGGGGAGAGGAGCATTGAATGAATTTGCATGATCATACACTATTTTTGCATGTTTCTAACCTCTTGACAAGGATAAAATCCTTGATCAAATTTGTGACCTTGATGTAGCATTCAAATTCATGAAGATTTTGTCATCATAAAAAATGGGAGATTGTTGAACGGTTAACATTTTGATCATCTTATGTTTTGATGATGAACAAATATTGGTAAATTAGTTACCTAAAAGACAAACTAAACATGCTACCAAAAGATGAAAATATTTGAGGAAAAAGGACGTTACTCGAGTAAGCTTAAAAGTTACTCTAGTAAGTGTCGTGCCAGGATGAATTGGTCTCCAGGTTTCACTCGACTAGAGCCAAATGTTACTCGAGTAAAAATAGCTTTACTCGACCAATTCGAAGTGTTACTCGACCAAACATTGTGACCAGGATACATGAAGACAAAAGTCACTCGAGTAGAAACCAAACTCACTCGAACAAGATCAATGTCCATAATGCTGCTGGTTGATGAAGTTACTCGAGTAGGACTTGAGGTCACTCGAGTAATCGTGGCTCAGAATGGCAATAAAACACCCAATGGAAAATGGTACTCTAGTAGACCCATTGATCACTCGAGTACGTGCAAGCTTCAAAAGATCCAGAACTAAGACAAACCAGAGTTACACAAGTAGAGTTTTTCTTGCTCGAGTAAGCATGTTTCTAGATCATAGAGATTCAAGTCAATCAAGCCAAAGAACGGAAGAAATCAATGCACAAAAGTCACAAAAGATTGATCACTCGAGTAGATATTAATCTTACTCAAGTAAGTCAAGGCTGGATACAACACTGGAGCATCAATGAGGGAGTTACTCGAGCAGACAAGATTGTTACTCAAGTACGGACTGAAAAGGAAAGAAAATCAAGATTGATTTCACACTCCAACGGGCATATTTTGAGTCACAACGGCTAGAGAAAGATCAGTGAGTATAAATAGACTTCCAAAGCAATCAAGAAAGACACAACAATGACTTACAAACATATTGCAACCCAAACTAGAGCCTTGTTCATTGTTCTTGGTGATACCAGTTTAGTTGTTCGTATTTCCTATTTTTAGTTACTTGTATCTTTGTTTCAAATCTATTGGTGAGTGATTTATCATTCATAAACAGCATGTTAGTAAGTTGGGATCAAGGGTAGATCCTAGGCTTGGTTTATTCTTGAACCGAAATCAAGTATTGTAAGAGACCTTACTTAGCTATAAAGTGAAGATGGCTTTAGAGGTGTTGAGCCTGGAATCAACCTCTTTGTTATTGGCCTTGGTGGATTGAGCCAGAATCAATCATTAGTATGAGATAGTGAATTTGGGAAATCCTAAGTGAAGAAATTAGGTAGTGGACGTAGGCAAAATTGGCCGAACCACTCTAAATCTTCTGTTCATTATTGTTTTCTCTTCTCAACTCCACAAAAGCAAGACCGAATTCTCCAACAATAGAGACGTTTTGCAATGATTAGTGGTGGTTTTCGAAAATAATTCAACTTTCAATTTTTCTTTCAGATGCCATTGCGTGCGTAACTCTACATTGCATGCATAATGACCTTCATTACGTGTGTAGCCCTTGTATTTTTGCCTTCCAAATAATGTTTTTCTATTTTTTTATGTGAACAACTCTTTTGTTATGTTCACAATGGTCACGTGACTCTTGCGTGTTCTACATAGAGACCGTCCTGTGGTAATGATTAGATGATTTAAAAATTATCGATGATGTTGTAATCAACTCTGAAATGTTTGTTGCGCTGTCAACATTTTATTGTGTGCATATTCCAAGCATTATGTGTGCAATATTTGTGTTGATCATTGATTATCACACACCAACCCAGTAGGCAATATGCAAATCAAAGCCTAGTTGGTATGCAAAACTCAAGAACAAGAAGAGAGAGAAAATCAAGAATCAAATTGGCAAAGCTTGGGCACTCTCTCAAAAATGTTCTTATCTTCTTTTTGACTAGGCACGTCTATTTATAAGAATTCTGCCAAAAGTACCCATTCTAAATCCCAAAGTTGTTTGATACAGAACCTCCATGAATAAGCTTGAGAACCCCTTTGGATATTTGGACCCTAACACATTAACAGGAAAACCCTAACACCAATTCGGTTTCAACCCCTAAGAATGGTTAGAAATCATATTGCTTAGATGATTGATCAATGAACTAGAATAAAGAAAACTCGTTTATGAATTCCAATTTCGAAACACTCCACAAGAAGGTGATCAAACTCCTTGAATGTTCCTTAAAGCATGTATTCTACTCAAGAACACAAAGATAAAAGCAATTCGGCTTTTAGGTTAAATTTCATCAAAACGTCTCCTCAACAATTTGGCTAAGAGTGTTTTAAATAGACATACATAGTTGTCCTTGATAAATTAAGACTCCTAAATAATAGCTAATTACCATAAAACTAGGACTCCTAATTATATGATACTTGTGATAAAATTAAATACATAAAAAATAATCAATTAATTTGTGACAAAGTAAATTCGGCCAGCCCATTAGAAATACACTTAATTAATCCCATTAGTGATTTTGATTTGAATTAATTTGTATTGAACTTGAACTGCCCTTATCCCAAAATCGTGGCCTTGCAAGTCGGCTCTAAGCGAGTTCACCATGCCTTGTCGATGATGGATCAATACTTACTGAAACTTCTTTGATCAAAACCTTGTCATGGGTCCTAGAGGCATGCTAATTAGACCAAAAACACATTGGTCTTGCACTTGACCTTGTCTTGAAGCTTTGGTTAGAAATCCTCTTCAACATGCCCACGCTGAAAGTGATCCTCGTCTGGAAGCTCTTCGACATTACCATGTTGAATCTGATCAGCAGGCTGCTCCATAACACATAGTGTCTGACAGAGGGCCTCAGTTTACTTCTCAGTTTTGGCGTAAACTGCAAGAGGATGTGGGTACTCGATTGGATTTTAGTATAGCTTTCCATCCACAGACCGACAGCCAGTCCGAGCATACAATTCAAACTCTGAAGATATGTTAAGAGCGTGCACTGTGGATTTTGGTGGGATTTGAGATTCTCACTTTCCATTGGTAGAGTTTGCATATAACAACTGGTACCATTCAAGTATCAAGATGGTTCCTTACAAGGTTTTATATGGTAAGAAGTGTATATCTCCTCTATGTTAGGCTGGGGCTAGATAGAGAGCCCTTAAAGCTAGATCTTATCTTGGAGACTACTGAGAAGGTTGGACTGATCCAGCAACAAATCCAGACCGCTCATATTCGCCAAAAAAGTTACGTTGATCTGAAGTGTAAACATTTGGAGTTCTCTGTTGGAGACCATATATTATTGAACGTGTCACCTATGAAAGGCATTATGAGATTTAAGAAGAATGCCAAGTTAAGCCTGAGGTCCATTGGTTCATTTGAGATTATTGGCTGTGTTGTAGCCGTTGCTTATGAGTTGGCATTACCGCCTCAGTTCTCCACTGTTCGTCCAGTGTTCCATATATCACTTTTGAGGAAGTATGTTTCTGATCCGCCCTATGTTCTAGCACCGCAGTCTGTTGAGGTTCGACCCGACTTATCTTACAATGATGATTCCATAAGAATTGTCGATTGACAAGTCAGAAGACTCCAAAATAAAGAGATTGTTTCAGTGAAAGTGATGTGACCACATCATTATGTTGAGGAGGCCACTTGGGAGGCCGAGGATAAGATCCAATGTAAGTATCCGCATCTATTCGACTTTACTGATTCTTAGGTCTGTGCTCTTTGTTTTTGTCTTTCTGCATCCATTTCCGTCTCTGCATCTCTGTTTTTGCATCTTTGCACTATGTTTTTGTCTTTGCATTTTTTATCTCTGTTTTTGCATGTCTGTATTGGTTTCTGCTTTTGCATCGTCATTTCAGCATGTTTGTATGTTAGGCTAGGTAGCTGAGTGTTAGTTGAGCGACTCTGGTTTGGATTTTAGTTTCATAGACTTAGGATTGATCTTAGCTTTGACCTAATCTGTTTCAAAATTCAAGGGCGAATTTCTTTTGAGAGTGGAAGTATGTAACATCCCGCCCATTTCATTGGTGTTCGAGGGTGATTGAGTTCATTTTTTTATTTTGATTTGGTGGTTCAAGCAATTATTTGGTGTTTTGGGTAGTGAATGTTGATGGATCTAGGTTAAATTTTGACCTTTTGATCTTGTTGGATGTTTGTTCAATCGAATGAGGTATTTTCGGGCTAGAAAAGTCGCATTTTGCCTGTGTCTTGTATGTGTCTTCGGTGATTGACCGTGCCTTCTAAGAATTTCTCATCTGGGCATTACACGGGCAGAGATACGGCTGTGTCATCGCCTTTGTCTTGCCAAAATGCACGAGAATCGCCCAAAACGTTGTGTTTTGCTTTGTTATGCCTTTAAAAACCCTAATCCGACCCCTCTCAGTTTTTCAAGCCTTTAAACACTTCAAACCCGCCCCCAACCTCTCAAATTCTTTTTCCTAGCCTCTTTTTATTCATCCTTCGTTCTTTGAGGTAAGATCAACTTCTCTTCTTGATTATTTTCAATTTTGTTGCCATTTTTGCCTGAGTCATTGTTCTTTTGGAAGGAAGAACAAAATGGATTTGGTTGGATGGATTTGGTTCGAATTTTTGAGGTTTTATAATGGATTTAAGTAGGATTTTGGTAGAACTATGTTGGTAGGCCTTATAAAAACAAGAAATCAAAAGGAAAATGAAGGATTTCATTTGGGCTAGGGTTTGTGACAGGTTTTGGTGTAAAAGTCCTGATTTTTGTGTTGTGTGATGCCTTTTGTTTGTTGATTTGTATCCTAGATAATGTTAGGAAGTGAATGGTATGGTTAGAATCGATTGGATCGAAAGTAGGGAGCATTTGTGTAATTTTCCATTGGAGGACCATTGTGTAATTTTGCATCTAAGGACCAAAATATAATTTTGTATATATTTGAGGATTAATCTGGATATTTTGGAGATTTTGAGTTCTTAATAATAATTTTGGAGTTTTTGAACTGATTTAGGAATTTGTATATTTTGTGGACTAGTTGGTAAATTTCAAAGTCCAGGGATCTAAGTGTAATTTTACACTGAGGTGTAAATTTTGATTTATTATGTTAGGCTTTGGTCCGAAATAGATTTTCTTGGCTTTTTTAGCATTTGGGTCTGTATATGCATGTGCAGGCGTTTAAGTACAGCCACACTACCAGTATTTCATTTGCTCTGTTTCTAATATATTTTGTTTTCGATATCTTTGTTTCAACTTCATGTTCCTGCCAGCACGACCAGTAACCGACTAGTGGTATTTGACTAGACTGTCAGCTTAGACATCCAGATGAATGGATGACAGCTTCAGACACATAGGTTGTGTGTTGAAACTGTATCTGTTTTTACTGTGTTTGACATATGTTATGGAATTTGACTAATCCAAGGATTGGCTTAATTATAACCCGATTATGTGATTTAATAATCAGTACTTTATTTTTGAAATTCGATATATATTATATCATCCATTTGTTTTTGATATTATCTATTGCATGGTTGTCTATTTCGGATATAATATTATTATAGTTTTTGTTTCTGATATGGGACGCCTAGCTACGGGCTACGTAGCCTTTAGTATATCAATGCTCTATTAAGGCCCTAGTTACCTGGGCAATTTGGTAGTCGTATATCCGGCCAGATATATGTACTATATTCGGATGTTGGTGCATACCACATCACTTATGCTTCTGGTGCTATATGCATCTCTTTGATTCTGGTCGCATATTACTTATACTCTATTTTCATTTCTGATACTATTATTATGATGTATGTGTGCATGTGTTTACTTTGGTTGTGAATGTTTTCGAACTGATTTTGAAATACTACTATGTATTAGTGTGTATATATGTATATTCACCTATACCTGCATATGGTATTTTCGAGCTATTTTTAAAACAGTCTATGTGATGTACGTATGAGGCGATCTAGAGTGTCGCTCATCATTGAGATTTCTCACCTCCTTTATCATTTTCTAGGTTCACAGATTTTGGTTTCGGCAACTACACCACATCTTGGACATTAGTGAGACGTCCTTTAGTTAGTGATGCTCATTTGCTCGGGCTCCTTTTGTTTTTGATGTTAGAGCTCTGTACCGAGATGTTGTGGATTACCAGGTTGCCTTGGTTTCTATATTTTAGTATACTTACATTGATTTTGTCTATTCATTTATTTGATATATGTCATTTATATATTTTGATATAAGGTAATCCATTTTTATTATATATGTATGGATAATAAATGTTTTGATAAATGAATAAATTGGGTAGCACTTTTGATTCTCTAAGATTTGTGTGAGATGAGCCGGGCCTCTGGTTCGTTTTATCTTACACGGCGGTTATGGTTCGAAAACGGGTCGTAACATATATATTATAATCAATTTATTTTAGAAATTTATGCCAAAAGTTTCAATATCTAAAAATAACTTTAAAATAAACTAAAAGTGTAAAATAATCTTATTATTAATGTCAATGAATTAAATTTTAATTTTATATATTTTTAATTAAATACTAAGTTATCAAATGAAAAAATAATTAAATAGCATAAGACAAAGAACAATCTTCATTGAATAGTTATATAAAAATATCTCTGGTTTTCATTTTTGCTACACATTTAAAAATCAACAAAGAAGACAATATAAAAAAAATAACTAACAAAAATAATTTAAAACTATACAAACAAATAAATTTAAAAATAAAAAAGAAGAAAACAAAAATAAAAACAAAAGAGAAACTATTTAAATATGAAAATAAAATTCCTAGCATAAGTCAAAGGATTATCCAAAGTAGGGATTGGCCCTACGTGGAATCAATGCCTCAAGAAGCAGTTGGTTTGTTTTTAACACTTTACTTTCCCTAAGTAGTTGGTTGCATATTTATTTTTTTCGAGGAAATCCAAAATTTCATACCTCATAAATATCAAAATAAATCCCAAATACAGCAAAGGGTACTGAGGTTTAAGAAACAAATTCTACCATTAAAATCAAAAGCATCAACACAAATCCCTCCTTGACCCGTTATATTGTTCATTTTGATAAACTTGTGAGTCACTTCTTAGCTTTCTTCGCTCCCTCAGTCTGCTGAGGGGCAGGTGCTGGCTGTGCCTTCTCTTTAGGTCCCTGTGCAAAGCGTTCCTCCCTCCTGGCATATTTTCTCTCCCTGCTTGCCTTGTTCTTTGCACGCTTAGCCTCAAACTGGTCTGATAGACTCTTATCTCTTGCCTTCTCAGCCTTTGATTTGTGAATACTCTCCATCAGAACACGCTTGTTCTTGAAGACATTACCCTTCACTTTCATGTACATATATCATGGTACATGTGCTTATTTATTTTCTTGGAGTCTCTGTACTTGCGCAACAAACGCCGCAGAACACGCATTCTCCTCATCCACTAGACCTTTGTAGGCAGCCTGGCCGCCCTGGTACCCTTAAGCTTACCATAGCCAGAGTGACGACCCTTTCACTTGGCCTCCTTCATTCTGCGTGCACGGGAGCGTGAGTGAATCTTTGTTGGCTTGCTGATGATGAAACCATCTTTCACCAGCTTTCTGATGATGTTCTGCCTCGAGTTGGCCATGGAGATTTCGCTGACTTTATTGGGGTCGAGCCAAACCTTCCCTTTCCCACACTTGAGGACGCTAGTGGCGAGCCGCTTCTAGAGCTTCAACGACATCATCCTCCTCTTGCTCTGAAGCTGCGTGTTGCATATTTAAAATTTTTTTAACACTTCTCGTAATTGGCCCTTGCAATTGTCCAAAGCAGAATCTGCAAGATCCCATCTTTCTTCATCCTCCATCACCTACCTGCCAATCACAGTCCATTTAAAGATTTTCTCGAAGAGGAGCCTCTGGTTCTTCTTCTTCAATCAACCTCCATATTTAGAAAGGTTTTTAACACTTTCATGTTGAGTTTTCCTCAGCATTGCCACCCTTCCTGTTGCTCAGAATATGAGGGAGCTTTATAGATTGGTGCTTGTTGATACACCGTTGGCTCCATATTTTTCTGAATGCATCAAATCTGAGGTATATTTCACTTGTTTTTATTTTAGTTTTTCGCTCCAAAAATGTCAGTACCTATTGCTCATATTTGTGTCCCTGTTACTAGTTGCGTGATGATTTGTTTTTCTTGTTATATACTTTTTTCTTTTATGCTGTGTTGCTCTCATTTCTTGATCTGTTACGTTTGCAGGACTTGGATGACATGAAAATTGAAATCATGAGGAATACTCTCTGCAAGGAATATCTTTAGGACTTTTACAAGTTTTGTCAGGTGAGGCTCAAAAGATGTTATCTTCTTTAGGACTTTTACAAGTTTCGCATACATGAAGGTTGAGGGAGCAGGAGATTAGGAACCTCATGTGGATATCAGAACGTGCGGCTCAGAACCAGAAATCAAGACTTGAAGACAGCGTCGTCTTCGTATTTTAAGTTAAGTAGAAATTAGACATAATCAGTCGTCCTTATTATACATATATTTTTTATATATTCCTTAATTAAGGATTTTTCCAACCGACTGAAAGAAAATCCAGCTATTATAACTGATTAATAATTAACGAGCGCTTGACCTGCAATTATTTAAATTCGGATTTAAACAACAAAACAATAGAATAGAAAAAGGACAACTCATTATACTAATGTATTAGCAGGAAGGAAAAGAAAAAAAAAAAGAAGAAAAGAGAAAATAGAAGCTAAGGTATCTATTACTCGGCAAACACAGTATTTTCTCTCTCTTTTTGTTCGACTCATTTATATATACTAGTTTTGTGTGCACGTGCTTAAAATTTTTATTAAAATTTTAAATAATTATATAAAATATGATTAAGTTAAACATAAACAGAAATAAATAAAATAAATTAATTATAATAAAATAAATACTATTTAAACTATTTTGGTATTTATATAGCTAACTTATTATAATACCAAAAGAATAGTTTGGTTTAAAAATTCACAATAAAATATTAAAAATAAACTTGCAAACTTGGTCCCATATGACCAAACTACATATAAAAGTTTAAATATTTCCTAATCCATTGTTTTATGAATTAAAAATTATAAATTTGCTGCGACATGTCACATATGTTATATAAAACTGTGTGTTCATATATGCAAATTTGTATAATTATAGTGCACCATTCATATTGTTATACCATAAATTAATGATTTAATCGTATTTTAATATAATTTTTGAAATAAACTAAGAAAAAGTGATCTTGAGATTGAATTAAATTTTAAATTTTATGATAAACCAAAATTAAGATAAAAATAATTCAGTAAACTTATTTCATAATAAAAAAATATGATAATAATTAAAATTCAAAATAGAGATAAATCTTTTCCCTATAGTAGGTAGTAGTAAAAATAACGTTAATACTTTCTGGAAGATCAAAAATTGTGAATAATATAAACTCTTTCTAATACTCATTATTTCATAAATAGCAATTGCTTATTACGTCCTAAATATTTTTATATTTAGTTTTTTGTAGTAATCAAGAATCAAATAAAGAAAATAAAAACAATGGATTGATTAAGATTTTGTTTGTTATACTTTATGAATCTCGAAATTACATTATTTAGTCACACAACTCCATCCCATATTTGGCGAATCTAATCTAAAATATAAAAGGCACTATTAAATAAATATAAATTCATCAAATAAAATTACATAAAACAAACTTGATAACTAAAGATAATAAAAGTTGATATGTGTAGCTTGAGTTATATATATAGGATAAAATAATTTATATCAAAATACAAATTTTAAATCCTTTTATCTTGACAATAAATTCAAAATTATTGGTTTCATAAAACTTAAATAATATTTAAAATTTTTTAAATTGATCAGCAATTTGTTAAAATTATTAGTCTTAGCTGGTCGAATGCTGCAAAAATCTATATCTCAAAGATGGTCTGCGGATTCTAACTTGTTGGCAACTTTGTTGTGTCTCTTTGCTAAGCTTTTCATTTCATTTCTTTTCTGGGAGAATGGGTTTTGGAATAATATTTGACTACCAACTGGTTTATTTCAAATGAATACTAAGTCAAATTTTGTATTATATAATTAATTTTAAATTTCATGACTATAATTTATCATTCTAATTTATTTTAACTAAATCAAAAGATCTCATTTCATGTGATAACCAAATAGAAACACTAATCAGAAAAAATCTCTCCTCTCTCTATTCCAACAAAAACATGAGAAAAATCGCTCTAACAATATATTATATAGTAAAAAAAATAAAAAAAAAATAATTTAAAGATTATTATATTTCTTATACAATCTAGCACTTCACAAAGACTCTCCATACCTTTGTGAGTGAATCTCCTCTTGCCCCACGACCAAGTCCTTACTAATCTCCTCTTGCCAAACGGTATTATTGGACGTAAAAAATGGCATAATATAATACCTATCAACACTAGGATTAGCCATGTCATAAGACGGATAGGAGCACCAAGCTCATGTGCATACACTTTTACAAACTTTGAGGTAATTGTCAACAAAAACAATGTTGACATCTATCGCATTGGAAATAAACTAAAGAGTACAAACAATATTATTTATTCTATCCCAT
>CAODLS012219612.1:0-12712 GCA_948243855.1 Flueggea neowawraea | reverse complement strand
GTATAAACCTTGCAACAGAAAATGCCAAGTCTTCAGCAGGACGATGAGGAACTGCACCACCGAACTGGGTGAACCTGTAGATAAAAGAGAGATCAGAAAATATAGGGATCAACTTTATTTGCAGTTATATACATCAATCGTTCTTTTTCTTATATATAACTGATGGACATATATATTCATTGCCAGGGCAGGAAACATGCAAATACCAGCTAGTCCAGGCTTCAGTCCACATCTTGGGTTTGTAATTCTTGTTTGGAGAGAAGTAATCACAGTAGAAACCATTGCATGTGTTAATCTGTTGAGGCAGAAAATACATCATCTTAGAAGGTAAGAGCATTGAAAAAGATTTTTTTTTAAGAAAACTTCTATATTTATTCATTATTGGTCTCACAAAGGGAGAGACCAATCCTCATAATAATCATGGAATATCTAGATGCCTTTGAAGTTTGAACCCAAGACCTCTTGATCTTAGATGTGGATGATTACCAATTGAGCTACTTAACCTCTGAAAGAGCATTGAAAAGATAATTTGGAAGAATAAATCACACAGAAAAGTCAATATCAAGACCATGATGACTTAAAATGGAAAGTTTTACCAAGAATGTTGACTCTAATAATATGTATTAAATAAAAAATGATATATGGTCATCAATCAACAAAAGCTATCAGTTTTCAAGAGAAAGTAGAAAGAGACAAGTTCATGAGATCGGACAGAGGAAACTCAGCTGAGCCATCTGCAATCGGGAACGATTGTTCATTTTGCCAGTGAACAACAAAAAAGCAACTACACTAAGGAAACAAGAACAGGAGGGCCATCAAGAATTGGATATGGAGCATTGCAATGAAAAGGAGAAAAGATGTCGCAGAAAAAGACCATGACAACTTACAACAGGATCTGGGGCGTCATCCTGCTTGCACATGACCCATGGGACACCAGTGCGGAGGCCTACAGCCATTTTAGCTGCCCATTGAGTGTAAGCTTGACCAGGTTGACCGACTTCATACTCCATGGGTCCATATTCATTCTCAATCTGTCACAAGCATGGGCAAAGAAAGAAAAATAATACCCTATCAATTAGCTACCTTACTCTATCGAATGAAAGGACACTATCAAAGAATATTTACCACAATTTTTGGAAAATTAATGTTTTCAGAATGCAGGAAAACAGATAAGATAATAGTAACTTGCATACCTGGGACAGAATAATCGGACCACCTTGAGATTCAAACAGCCCTTCAGCTTTCATCATGTTAACAATCTTAGTTGTGAACTTTTGCATTTGAGCCTTCATAAAAGTAATTTCAAATCCAAGTTTAGTCACAAGTACATCAAAATAATAAAATGGGCCAAAAAACAATATACAAAGGGAACATTAGGAAAAAAAAATGTCTGACCTTGAAATGGCCGTTATCTGTTCTGAAGCTGATGCCTGGAATGTACTTCAGCCAAACTGGGAAACCCCTGAGAATTGAAATAGAAATTTTTGCTCAAAAACTTAATACCCAATTGAGATTCCATTCAGTGTACATCGTTTTTGCAACTTTCGAACACTAGAGTCAAATAAAAATTGAGTTAAAGTGTTAGTGTAATACCCAAAGTTCCATTCAGCACAAACATATGGTCCAATCCTGAGATGAGCATAAAGACCAGCTTCTTTCACCAGCTTGATGAACTTGACCAGATCATAGTTCCCCTCAAAGTAATACTAGTCCAAACAAATCACATTAAAAATTAGCATTACTACTACATAAATCAAACCACATAAAAAATTTGGAAATAAAAACGAGTTCAAATTTCCACACATACTCTTCCAGGTGCGGGCTCATGTCCATTCCAGAACACATATGTCTGAATCACATCCAGTCCTCCTTCCTTTGCCTTCTGAATAAGATCTGGCCACATCTGCCATATCGCCACCAAAAACAGATTAATTACACATGCAAGGAAGCCAAATTTAAACTTAGCCAAGTTAGGGAAAAAAAATATCCCAAACAAATACAGAAAGTAAAAAAACAAGAAAAGATAGAAAATTAAGAGAATTAACCTATAAAATAAGACCATGAAGCACATTTGAGAAAATACCTCGGGAGAGCTTCTTGGATAGTGAATGGATCCAGAAATGAGGATCCTTCTTTGGCCATTAATGGTGATAGCTCTGGAGTCATAAGACACAGAGGCACTAACAGAACAAACCCATATACCCAAGAACAACAACAACATTGCAGCTCTCTTCAGCTCCATCACCACTCCTTTCCCTTCCTTAACCAAAACAACAACAACCCTTCAAAGCAATCACCTTTTTTTTTCTTTCCCGCTTAATATTCCTTCTCTCACTCCACACTTTATTCTATGCTTCTTTTTTCAACCAATAAAAAGCAACACATTTAACAGTACAATTATAGATTCAAGTAGAGACACAAAACATGAAAAATAACAGCTGGGTTGTGTACTCCTTGTCTGAAAGATCTCTCCTTTGAGAGGAAAAAAATGAGTTAGAGAGTCTAGAGAGAGAAAGTTTAGTTTCAGTTTTTGAAGAATAACAAGTGTGTGGTGTAGTATAGTGTGCAGTAGTGTGAAAAAAAGAAGGTGCTTTGTGGGTGCTTTTAAACACTGAAGAGTGGAGGATTTTGAAAGAGAAATTTTTTGGGTCCCACATTTGGTTAGCGTCATCCAATTAGTTAATTTGTTTAATTAAGCTCTTTTTTAATATTTGGGGAAGGAAATAATTTTTTCTATAATTTAAAAAAAGAAAAGGTGATAAATGGGCAAAGGCGTGTTTCGCTGGGTATTAAAAAAGGGCTTTTGAAAAAACAAAAGATTCTTACCACAATCCCAAAATGGTCGGCTCCCACTTTCTTGTCTATATTTATTGTGTCTTGTTTCTCCACTCTCTCTTAACCCGCCCGCGGCGATGCTTTTTATTTTTACGCTTTTATATTATAAAAAACGAAATTAATTAAAAAACACAAATTTTATCTAATTAATAAATATGTTACGAATTTTTAATTTTAACCTAAAAAAATATAAATTTTAAGTATTGTAACAATTCTGTTATTTGTTATCTTCGATTAATTTTTTCATTCATTTGTTATTGTGACAGTTTATGTGATATTTAACATGGATATAGATGTTGATGCGGTTTTATTTTTTTTTTGAAAATAGAAAATAATTTAGACGCAATTGTTAAGAATCAGTCTCATTTATATCTACGTCAGATGTCACAGACTGTCACACTAGCAAATGAATGTACTTAATAACATAAATAACACGAAATTTAGTCATTTTTGCATTTATTTCAAACTTTTCCCTTTTCAATTTCTGTAAGACTGAAAGATAAGTTGTTTCGTGCATTACAAAAACGACATGCCGTGTACAGTGTTAAGCTGCAGTGGACAAAACAACACTTGAACGATCGGTCGTCTACTTTTCATTTGAAACGACGTGTCATTGTTTTCCATAACTAGACGACCAAACTTTTCTTAGACTGATAAACTATAGATTGTTTGTTTAGTCACGGTGAACAACATGTCATTTTGTTCATTCAAACGACCTGTTGTCCGGTATTATTGACTGTGTCTAATTTTACTCACGTGGGCAACTATCATGTGACACTGACTGCAATGTCAGCACGCCATCAGTGCCATGTCAACATTTTTCTTTTTTAACATTTTTTAGTAAATACAAAAATGACTAAAATTCGTGTTGTTTTATGTTATTAAGCCCAAATGGATGAAAAAACTAACTGAAAGATAACAGATGACACAATTGTTAATATACCCAAAGTTCATATTTTTCTGAAACAAAATTGAAAATTCGTGATATATTTATTAATTGGACCAAAGTTCATGTTTTTTTAATTAATTTAGCCTATAAAAAATAAATACTCACTTTGCAGAAATATGTGTAAAAAATAGAGATATTAACATGTCTCTCAAAAAGTCGAATATATGTAAATACTCCATCTAACCCACAAAGATATGGCAAAATATTTTTTTCACACAGATTAAAAGTAAAATGTGACATAACTATTAGTATTAAAAAAGAAAAGAAACTTATATATTAGGACAAATAGAAAAAAGAAATGTGGTCTATCTTTATGAAACATAGATAATAATAAATTTGCTATAAGTATATTAATCAAACAAACACTCCTCTATTATAATATTGAAATTTACAATATTAATACATATAATAAATATGACCCGGTTTACTTACACTTAAGAAAAAATAACTTTGTCTAAAAAAAAAGCCACTTAATAAGCCCAAAAGAATATAATATTATAAACCATGTTCAAGAATTAGGACATTAACAATATTTTATGACTAAACTAACATTTTTCTGTTAAAAATAACACATATTAGTTGCAATAAAAATAAATTGGATTCTCCTCTATTGAATTAAGGGGATATTAATTGGGTAAACTACATAATACACTCTATTTCTCTATTTTTTTGTTCCGTATGGAGAATTTTTTATTATGATTAAACTAACATTTTAATATTAAAAATGACTCATATTGGTTGCAAAAAAAAATTGGATTCTCCAATAATGAATTAAGGGGATATTAATTTGGTAAATTACATAATACACTCTATTTCCCTTTTTTTTTTCGGTAAGGGGGTGCTGAAGACATCATTATTATGTGCGGACGTTTCAGAACTCTTTTTTTTTATATTCTTTAAATTTAGTCCCTCATGGTTTTTTTACACACATTCAATCCTTTGCTAAAAAAACCCATTTTTTCCCCTCACTTTCTCAGGCCCCAAACAATAACAAAAAACAACAAAACGAGGAGAACTGAGGAAAGGGAACACAAATGAGAGAGAGAGAGAGAGAGAGAGAGGAAAAAGGGAGAGGAGGAAGAGGAGAAGAAGATGCAAGAGAAGCAACTTAATTTTACATTAAATCTCTATGATCTGAATGTTTTCAAACTAGAACAAAGAAAAGAAAATCTTTTCTGGCCTCCATAAAATAAGAGAGAGAGAAAGAAAGATGGAAAAGGAGAAATCCTTAGTTTTGATTTCGGACTGGTTTGATTGGTTTGGTTTGTATTAGGTTTTCGGTTTGGTTAGATTGGTTTAATCAATGTTGGGTTTGAATCCCTCCACATTGACACCAAAAAAACAACCCATTTCGCTCTATATGCGTCACTTTAATGATTGAATTCACATGACATGCCAAATCAATCATTTAAGGTGTAGTTTTTATGGCTTATGGCAAAGCGGGAAGTATTCCGAACATTCGATTAGTCGAGAGTGATATTTTAGGAACACTTATAACTTCGGCGATAAAATCAATTCTTAGGCCATAGATTTAATTGTGAATCTGTTGGGGAGATTAGTTAAATTCTGTGTGTGGGATGTAATTAGTTAGTGTTTGACACGTGCGTACATTGGCGGCATCTGTCTTGGGTAAATTCGTTAAAAATTTTGATGAGCTTTACACCCGGACCTGGGATTGAACATGGTTTCCTCACGGGTTAAATTGGATTAATAGACCAAACACTACGCGCATTCACTACACCAACAAATTAGCCTAAATTTGGGAATAAATTTGCAGCCTTATGTATTTCTGGTATGTAGCTTAAATTTTTTATTTGGTTTATATTTACGTTTTAAACTAATATATAATTATTTAGAATTTTTTTAATCTTGTAATATTATTGCACTATTTTGTGATTCATTTTTACAGCATACATTCAATCTAATGAATAAACGCCGTTATATTATAAAACTACAAATTGCTTGTAATTTTAACACAGAGAATTTGATTCTGATAGAGTTAAATATATAAAAAAAAATATTTGTGTGCAGTTGAAAAATATATATTCTTTTCAACATGCTAACTCAAAATTAAAACGGAATTATCATTCTAATTCCAGTTTTCTTTTTTTCATAAAATGTAAAATATAAGTATCCTTGTATTGGCTCTTTATAATATCATATTTAATTCAATTTTTTTCTATTATTTGTCTTGAATTTGAAACCGATCTATTTTTTAATCTCATTAATTAATATTTAATTATGAAATCAAAGGAAAGAAGAGATGAGTGAACATTAACTCTATATAAATGTGGAGTCAATATTCACTCCTTCTATATATTTTAAATTTGGTAATAAATTATTATTTAATAAGTTAAAAGGTGAAGCATTTCACAAATTTTAAGACTAATTAAGCTATATAATATATATATATATATATGATAGAAAGAGTCCTGAAAAGTATGTTGGTGATACTCTATAAAGTTGCAATGAATCTAATAGTTAAAAATTGGTTAATTTTTTTGTCATAATAATAATTAAACCACCTAAACAAAAGAACTAATCGTGTGATTAACTCCCACGTTGTAAGTCGTAATATTCAATGATTCTAAATAATATTATCCAAAATTTATATTGGCCATTTCTTTTAATCCAGTCAACCAATTAAAAGATGTGAAAATGGAACCAAGTTGTGTGAACATTTGGAGCACTCTCTAATCATGCTAGCCAGCTTGTAACGACGTCGAAGCCTTTACGATCAATCAACCACATTTAAATTATAGTTTCAAAAACTTAATTGTTTCATGGAGTGAACCAAATAATGTAATTTTGGAAGATTTTCAATAATAAAATATATTTATGGTCCTTCGCAATGGATGTTTCGTGTTTGCATTTGGTGACCAAACAAGGAAAATAAAGAATCTTTCACTTTCATAAATTTAAACTAAAAAACAAAAGTTGGATTGTTTGCTTGCCGAGAAAACTACGAGAGAAAAGAAAAAAATGGATTCTTTTATGTAGTTTTGGTAAGCAATTTCTGTTACAAGTTTATAAAACTAAGCAAAGAAAACGAAGTTTCATGCCCTCAAATTTCTTCCCCCTACCTATTCACTCGATCATGCATGATTGCCAACACCAACTCCTCTCAATTCCCATGATTTTCAACACCAAATCGTATCACAATTAAATTAAATAATTGAGTATTATTTGTAATAAAAAGGGCAATCTTGTCCTCGCCATATTTGCATATTAATTCACGTATACTTGAAGGGTGTCTTTGGAATCTTACTATTAGGCAATTATCAAATGGACCGACGAGCCATGTTTTATTAATATAGGAAAATTCATTAGGTTTAGTTGGTTCAAGCCCTTTATTTCCTCTCTTTCTATTTTGTTAATGCAAACTAACATTCAAACCCAAACATGTTAGCTGTTGAGGAGGAAATTATCAAAAGAACATTATATATTAAAATATGAATAGAACAACGCGTCTCGTGCATTTTTTATTAATTCAATATGATACGAATTTTTAATATAACCTTGTGTATACGCAACTATTTGTTATATATTTAGGAGAGTGTATTGAATTATGATTTTTAATGACTTTTATAAACTTAAAAAGTAATAGAGTATTGGATTATCACTTTTAAAGACTCTTTACAAATTTTGGTGTATTAAATTATGACTTTTACAAACTTATAAAAAGTCTACAAAAGTTAGAAGGTATTCAATTAAGACTTTTAAAGAATATATAAAAGTATACATATATTCAAAAAGTCATGAATTTTTAAAAGACTACACAAAAAGTCTTTCATTTTAGCTCAAGACTTTTAAAGACTTTCATTTTTTAAGTTTTTTCTTTGTCTATCATCCACGCTTTGATTTGGGTCTCATCTTCACTTTCTCTCCTCAAGTAAACCATGTCGTCATTCTCAAATTTTTAAACCCATTATTAATTTTGTTCTTATTTGCATATTTACATAGAAAAGATATATTAAAACCAAATTGATTTATAGTGAAACTTTATCATCTCTACTTATACCAGTTGAATTTTCAGTCAAATTAGATAATAAAACTTTATCATCTCCACCTATACCAGTTAATCAAGAAGAGAATTTTGAACTATTTGTTGAGACACATGAGCAACAAAGAAATACTTCCAATTAGAGAAATACTATAGTTACTAATATGTAGAATGATGTTGAGCATGTGAATGAAAATGAACATTATTTTTTTTTATCATTGTTTTAAGGTTAGTTATTTGGAATTAATGAGACTTTTTTTGTATGAACAAATTATATTTTTACACTTTATAATTAATTTGTCAAACAAATATTTCAGTTATTTATTTTAAGTGTAAAAGAAAATTGTATTAGTTTGAAATAACTTTGAAGCATTTTTTTAACAGTTACAAAGTAAAAATTTTAATTGTTATAAAAGTCTTTTAAAATAAAGTCTATAAAGGTCATTCACAAATTTATAAACTTTATAAAAGTCTTTTAAAATAAAGTATATGAAAGTCATTAACAAATTATAAACTCTACAAAAGTCTTTTAAAATAAAGTTTATGAAAGTTATTAACAAATTTATAAACTCTGCAAAAATCATTAAAATCTATGAAGTCTGTAAAAGTCATTCATTTAAAAAAAATCTATAAAAATTATTAAAAATCATAATTCAATACACCCCTTATATAAATTTAGTATACTAAATGTGGCATGTTAGGGACCCTGAGATCTTGCATTATACAAATTGTGTTTCGATATTCGTATTACGAGCAAACATTTGAGGAGTCCTATAAAGAACAAAGATAAGATAAAAAGGAAATATATGCATTGATTGAAGCATCAAAAAGAAGTATGTTAGAGAGACATTGAAGTGGAAAACAAGGAATGGAATTCTTGCAAGGGAGAGCTTATGGAACAACTTATCATCATTATATATAACCATTAACCACCATGACCTCAACCAAATCTGTTGAATTAATAAACAATCAGGAAAGTGTTGCGAAACAATTTATTACCATATGATCAAATTTTGTGTGTTTATATATATTATAAAGAGTGGTTATTTACTTCGGAGATTAAAGTATTAATAATTTATCTTCTTTCAACAAATGTCTTTCTCTGATATTTGAACCTCTGATCACTTAACAGGTGGTAAAAATATAATTTACTTATTCATTTCTCATTTTCTTTTGTGTAGTTTAATTCCTTCCAACAAAATAATTTATTTAATGCACCAAATAAAAAAACAAATAACTTATTGAGAAAATGTTTTACAGAAATGTAATTTATAAAAAGAAATTTAAATTAGCTTAAAAAGCACAATGAGTAAATTATAGTTTCAAGTCTTTGTCTAATTCTAATATCTTGTAAACAGCTAAACATCGGTGTTTGAAATAGTGTTTGGATGTGTTTGTTTATAGTATAGTATACTGTGATAGTAAATTTGTGGAAATAAATTATATAAGTAAAAAGTGAGTATTATTTACTTCTTCTTAGATGTGTAATATACTTGAATAGTGAATATGCAATTTAAATATTTTTGAAGCGAACACACGTTTTTAAAGAGAAATAGAGTAGCTTATCTTCACATGCTACTCAGTAATTAAGTAGGTAATACATAACCAATAAGAACAAAAAATTATGCAATTTCAAATGATCAAAAACAAAAAAAAAATCCATACTGGAACGGCAAAGATGATGTCCAATTCAGAAAAAGACTAATATTAGTGTCTTGTTTCGATTCAAATATGTGCAACCGGGTTGTGTACCTGTGGTGGGGAAAAGCTGTAAAAGTCAGCCTTTAGGACCAAAAAGTAAGAATTGAGAATTGAGGGGGTGAAAGATAAAAAAAGAGAAAGAAAGAAGTAGGATAGCGTGGAGGGAGTAATTGGGCGGGGATGTTTGTGGAGTAGTTGGCGCCATAAATTAATGACTTCACCTGGGGGTGCGCGGTAACAGTAACCGCAGCAGCAATTCGTCCTCATCAAACAACCACCACCACAACGCTGCAATTTGTAGCTCCTCATTTTCCTACGCGCTTCTCACTTTCCTCCTTCCCAATCTTATTACTCTTCTAAAAAACGCCTGAGTTTACATGCTTGATTAAAGAATTAACAACTTTGAGCAACCTGATTTCGCCAAGTGGTAGTCAAACCGATCTTGGGAATTTGAGCTTACGGGTTCAAAGCTCACTTTAAGTAAGTAGAAATTTGAGTAAATAAACAAATGCCTTTAGCCGGGGCCTCCATGTATTTAGAGAAAAATTAATAACTCTAAAATTTAATTATAGATTATAAAAATGACGATATTTACTTATTTTTATACTTATGACTCAATCTTTCAAAAATAACACTAAATAAAACTACATTTGTAATTTTTTGTATTTGTGGTGCAAGTTAATATTTTCGACTAGAAAAAATGACAATTGATCGCATGACATTGACGGTGTAATGACTATCACTCAAAAAATTGACGACCATGCCATCACGCCGTCAGTGTCATATTATTAATTGTCATTTTTTTAGCCAAAAATACTAACTCGTGTCACGAATATAAAAAATACAAAAGTAGTGATATTCGATATTATTTTTAAAAATTTGAGTCATAAATACAAAAACGAACAAAATTCGTATTATTTAATATTATTAAGCATTTTAAAAAAATAATATTACTGAAATTTAGATATGTTTCAATAGATTCCCAATTGTCATATTATAATCATACTAATTGTTATTAACCGTGTTTCTTGATAATTGTCGCATTCGTCACATATTGTCTATTTTGAATTTATTTATATAAACCTGAATTTTCAATTTTGGTCTTTGAAAAGTCGTCTCAATGATTTGAAAGAGAAAGATATTTATAAGCGATATTTACTCTCAACGTTTAGATAATTTAGAATTATGGTACTGCACGTATATTTAATTTAAATAAATTATTTTGAGTGTGAGTTTATTTACTAATTACTCAAGTGGTTTTTATAGAGTTTGAGCAAACTGATGGGAAATCTTTTCCCGAATATTAATTTATGAAATCGCATAAATTGCCCACCTATAGAAATGAAGAAAATTAAAGTGATGAGTCAAACGGGAAGTTGTAAGGCAGGACGGGCGATGGCAATAGGGGCGCGTGGGATGACGTTGAAGTACAAAGATGTGGACGACAAGTGGTTCACGTGCTGACTTCTTGTTTTGTAGTAGTTGGAGCGATGTTGCCAAAACTGCGGCGTTATGGCCTCCGGAACGAAAAAAACAAAAAAAAAAGACCGCACCGCCTTAGAACTTTTATTAGATAAAAAAAATTATAAATAAGTAATCTATTATATTATATAATTAGTATATATTAATTTAGTAATTTTTGTTTTTTACGTAATTTAATAATAATCGTACAATTTTTGAATATCTCAGAGGACAATAACTTGTTTCATTTTACTTAAATCACAAAATTATCTAGTTTTAGGCAATAATAGGTTTGAGGAATAATAATCAAGAATCAATTAAATGGGTTAGAAGCTGTGAGCTACTCTATTGCCTATACCAATGGAGACCCAATATCCGTAGACCCCACTTATCTTCATCACCACCGCGTTAAGAACATGTTCTTCTAAGAAATGATCAAGCCAGCTCATATATTTTGCTGTTGCATTTCTCATTTCGGATGATTCATGTATATACAATTGTTCTAGACCCTTATGCTGATTTTGCTCTTTTTTTAATATACTTATTATTTGAAATATTAGCACTATTTTAAGAAATTATGAATTGGGATGTTGTTATTATCATTTATAATCGAAGTTTGGAGCAAATTTTAACTAAAAAAGATTGTTTATAAGTATTAAGTTAAAGTGGTTAATGATTTGAAGACTATTTAATGTGCTAAGCATTTAATCTTTATCCTATTAATTATATTTTATAAGCATCCAAGAGAGGATGTGGATGAGTTAGCAGAAGACCGTTTCAACTTAATTAGAGGTATTGAGTTTAAATTATAGGCACATAGCTATTTTAAAATTTTTAATGAAGATTTTTGTCGTCCTGCCCGGATCAAACTTGGATTAATCAGAAGTAAGCGATTTCAAATACCGGATTGTCAAACAAAAAAAAAATATAGTTTAAAAGTGCCACCCATCCATCGTAGTTTTCTTGTGAAATTTCAGATATCAACAATGGACAAATATAAATAGATTGTCAAAAGTAGTAGATAAAACAAAAGATGAATATTCAATGAAAAAATGAGGGGAAATACTAATGACTAACATTTTTTTGTCGGGCCTTAACTTAACAAAAAGAGATATTAAACGTACGCACACGTGTTGCTTAGTTCGAATTCAGGATGTATGCATTAACCGGGAGTTATCTTACTAGTTGGACTATCGGGCTGAGGCCAATAATGACAAACATTTATATATACAAAATTTGAAACTATCAACTAATTTGTGTGTAAAGATGGTTGACATGTAGTCTTAAAAAATTATGATTACATATGGAAAAGGGAATGTGAGCACATGAAGGAAAAAACATTATTAATCTTGGTTATTCAAGAATGATCAGTAAAAAATTAGTGAAATTAATGAATAAATCCCGCTGCTATTAGGAAGTGAGTGTTTTCCTATAACATGGAACATCACAGTATTAATAAAGATTAATTATAAACACACGAGACAAGTTGAGATCCAAATGAAAGTCAAATTCATTATTTCAAGTACACAACAAATCACAATATGCTAAGCTGTATTTTGGAGATTTTCCATCGTTATATAGTTGTCAAAGTCAATTATAAAACATAATACATGTGAATTGGTACGGTATTTTAAATAAATTTGTGGCTATCAACCCACAACTAGAATTTTTTTTAATTGATGGAAACATCAACCAAGTTTAATTTGCATGGATAAGAACAGGTAACTATGGTCACTATCTCACCTAAATCTACTTATTATTAT
>CAODLS012219588.1:0-17713 GCA_948243855.1 Flueggea neowawraea | reverse complement strand
GGTAAACCTAGGGTGGTCTTCAATCTCTATTTACACGAACGGCCTCTATCTTCTTTACATACAATGTATATATATGAAATTTATACTAAAAGAAGAATAGGCACACTCGCCAAAAATGGTACGCATGCCGTATTTGAAATAGGTACCTTTTGCCAAAATATTACAACCCATAATAAAAAGCCAATCACATAGGTTCTATTGGGCTATGTCATGCACCATGCATATTAAATCACCATTCAAACATAATCACATTACAAACATCATGAAATTAGTCAGATAATTACATCGATTAAACATTGGATGTGTAAAGCGGTTTTGCAAGCCAGTTACGAGGGGGTTTTAATTCGCATTGCTGATAAAACGAGTTGCTAATTTTAAAACCCTAACTTGTATTAATCTCATTAATAATTGGATTTCATAATCAAATTATAATCAAATCCATTATTTGTAATCTAATTACAAAACCACATATACAAGACCTAAACAGTTTTCTAAGTAAATTTTAACATCCTATGCAAATTCAACATCAAACAAATTCGACCTTCACACATATAAAATTCTCAATTTTATCTTGCCAAATTAAATCCTAACATTTGTTACTTATTCAGCAAGAACAAAATAAATATAAACTAAGGTCGTATTATTCAAACAATCATCATTATATCGCATACAAAAGAATCGATTATGTTGATTGTGCAAGTGGCTCTGATACCACTGTTGGAATTCGTAACTAAAATATGACATTCATATAAGGATAAAGCAGCGGAAATAACAAAAATTTTTATCCTAGAATTCCATCAAGGATCCATGCACATCAACATACATGATTAGGGTTAGGGTTTTTATCTTAAAAACCAAAGCTCAATTGAATGAATGAATGGAGAGTTGATGTAGCTTTTATTATAAACTCGAAACCCTTTCAACCACATTGCCTTTGCGCGAACGTGACCAATGGTATCCACACGAATGAACTCTTTTGGATGGATGATGTGTACTAGCACTTAGAATCACAACTCTAGATCTCACAAATAATTTTCTCTCTTGCTTTGTGACACTCACTAATTCGGCAATGTCATTTCTATGAGAAATAAGACTAGGGTGTGCTCCTACTTATAGGCATATATGAAAACCTAAATAGGTGCACTAGGATTGGCCAAAACATTTCCTTATTCACGAAGAATTCGGCCACACCAATACAAGAAGGGTGTGAGTCGAATGCCTTCTCAAATTGGGAGCCAAAATCCCTTTCCTTGTCACACAAGGATTCGACCCTTCCTTCTTAAGGAAGATATGTCAAATTTCCTTTCTTGTTTAAGCAAGAATTTGACCCCTCTTATTTAGGAGAGAGATGGTCGAATTTCCTCCTAGTCAAACTAGGGTTTGCCTCTTCTTTTCATACAAGAAATAAGAACTCCTAAAAAATAGGAGTGGTGGTTGAATTTCTCCTAGGGTTTTATTATGTTATTGGGCTTTTAATTATACGATACACTATCATTAAATAAATCACTATAATATTAATATCTATGGGCCTAATTTATGTCACACATAAATAAACTCAAAACAATATTAATAAGTGAATCGAATTAAAAGCCCATTATATTAATGGATTATATCTTACATAATATATAATATATAAATTATAAAACCCTGAATTATTAATAATTAATCAAATTAAGTATCCTAACAATTCATTTACCAAATGAGAGAATATTTGTAATCCAATCCGATTTGTTTTAGTGTGTGACCCAATATGCCCACTCGAAATTGGCAATGGGCTTTGTCCTAAACACTTGGGCCCAAAGTCCATAAGCGGTATCTAGTAATACATTATGGAAACCCAAAATCAAGTGGAGTCGGTGATCTGATTTAACCTTTCACAGTTTGATAGTTAGTCTTTTTGTCTCACGATATCTATATTAAGCATAAAGTATGGTCATATGTCAACCTTATGTTGCTTAATGTGTTTCTTGATCCCAAGTAGATTGATATACAAATGACATTGATAAACTCTTTCATCAATTCATTTGAGTATGCATACATTCCATCAATTCTACTCATCAAGTGGTCTAAAGATATCACTCTTCATAAGAAGAACAAATCCATCACTCTCACTATCACTCCTCTACAATATTCATGACATATCAAATCATAGACTTTATGGTTACCCTGTTACAGATAATGTTTGACTACCTCAAAACATGTGATTCCTTATGTAGGAGTCAATAGTGAGTTTCAACAGAGAACTCAAACATCATCACTTTATGAAAGCTACTTGTAACATTGATCCATGAAGTGCTTTCATAGCGGGCCAGTCCAATACATGTTCCCTAACATTTATCTATGTTATAAGTGATATCTCATATCTATAATCAGTAAAACGTGATTATCCTCTTAGCAACATACTAACATTGGCTTATTATCATTCCCATGATAACAATCGATTAGGAACATTTAGAATAGTATTTCTTTTACCTTATGGTTTTACTATCAAGTCACACTCTATGACATAAGGAAGAATAAACTATCCATGAAAATTTTATCTTCATAAAACATATAATATTTCACAAATATGAAATGCCTCTTTATTAATTGATAAATCAAATGACAATGCACGTAAATGATTGGACTAATGCACCAAAACTAACATCTTTCTCTCCCGTCTCTCCCTTTCCTCAACCAAACAAGTCCTATCCCTAATACTAATCCTCATCGTCGCCTCACTTTCCTCTCTTTCTCTCTGTTGTCGTATCCTTTCTTTCCTCCGTCTCCACTGTTTATGTTCTCTCTCTCAGCTTGTACTCTTTCATCTCATTCTCTCCCCTTTTTGTATGTCGCTCCTCTCTCTTCTCTCACTGTCGTTGTGTCTGTCTCTGCTCTGTCCAGATTTGAAGTTGCAACCCCTCGTTCCTCTGTCGTCCCTTGCCTCCCTCTCTTTCTCCTTTTCTCTTTTTCCTCTGTTGTGCCTTGTCTCAGTAGTGTAGACGACGAGACATCATAAATCGACAAAGACTGGGCTACTAAGATCGACGCGATCTGGATTCGATCTACGTCGATACCCAGTGAATGAGAGAGAGAGAGAGAGAATAGAGTCGATGGTGTAACATCTTGATTTTTTTGACAAATTATTTCGGTAATTTTCCGTTGAAAAGTTTTTCGAATAAATTATTTTTGATGCATTAATTTTAATTTGAAATATTAATTAAATAATTAATGATATTTTGGAGTGTTTCATTTTTGTTTATGTTAATGAAAATTTTGAAGTGTATTGAGGTGTTAAATTGAGTTAAAATTGGTTGAAATTGGAAAAAAGAAAGAAAATTGGAAGAAAATAAATCAGGAAACGAGCTACAGGTCGTTTAGTGTTTTAACCAAACTACATGTCGTTTTGGTTGTTGTCGTTCGTGTAAAAGCCATTCGTTCGCGTGTGTGTGCTGGTTTAGTAATTTAAACATGTCATTTTTTCAAGTGATCATCAGACGTAATGTCGTTCACGTCTGTGTGAGTCGAATTAAAAGAAATGAAACGACATCGTTTCGGATAAAAAGGAAACAACACCGTTTTGTCTTAACCGAACAACTCTTCTTTTCTTTTCTTCCTCTCTTCTTTGTTTCTTCAGACCTTAACAAACCCAGAAAACCCAAAACACAAAAACTCGGAGTCTTCAATTTCTCCGTCCTTCCTCCATTATTTTTTCTTCTTTTCTTCATACCAATGTGAGAAATTAAATTTAAACGGTTTTCCCTTTATTTCATGTTTATTTCCGTTTGAAATTGTTGGAAACAAATGGGTTTCGATTTGATGTTGGCTTCGGATCCGAAGCTTTTCTAAGTATTTTTGAACTTGTTTGTGTTGAATAATGACGGATTGAGGTAAAATAAACACAAATTTAGCTTAGTTTTGGAGTATTTCATGTTTTGGTGATATGGGTGTTACGATATGAAACTTTAAAGGACGAATTAGGTGGTTTGAGGTGGTTTTGGACCAAACCAAGGGTGAATACGAATTCCAGGGACTATTTAGAGTAGTTTGGAATGATTGAAAATATTGGGTCCCGATCGGTTCGGAATTAGGGATTGTTTGGTGTGATTTTCCACCGAAAGGACCAAAGTTATAATTTGCCTTATTTCAGAATAAATAGAAGACCAAATCTGATATTTGACATTTTGGCATAGATTTGTAATTTTTGCTAAGTATAGTGGAAGATTTGTAATTTTAATAAATTAGAGGATTAAATTATAAATTTAAAATACTTAGAGGACTAATTTATAAATACCGAAAAGTTCAGAGACTATGTCATAATTTTTTGAGGTCTTAGGGACTAAAATATAATTTTACAAAAGTCTGGGACTAAATTATAATTTTACGTAGATTTTGATTTTCGACACTAGAGCTATATATATTCGACCGAAATATATTTTTTCGATGTCGAATGAATATTTGTATTTCCATTTGTATTTAATTTGCATTTCATACACTCAGCACTATTACAATTATCGTGTTTTATCCCAATTGGATAAATTTCTATTTTCAGTTCTGCTCAGTTTTCGAGGTGATTAGTTGTTCACCAGTGGACTATGAGTTGGATTATTAGCTCGGTGTCCAGGTGAGTGTGATGACAGTTTCAGACACATAGGTTGTGTCTTCTGAACCTTATCTGTTTTGATATGTCTGAATTATATATGAAATTTGTTTTGGAAATTATTTTGTTTTCTAAAATAAACATTATGTTCTAAAATAAGCTTTCTATCTGAATTTAAGTATATATTTTGAAATAAATATTTTGTTTTGATATTTATTAGGAAATTCATAATAAATATTTTTTTGGTATTTTTACCTGTTTCGGTAATAAGTATTCTGATTTTCTGAAATTAGACATATTTTTTGTAATATGTTTTCTGTTTGATATATATATATATCAGAAATCTAAATCGGTAAACAAATATTAACTATATATTTTTTTGTAGAATAAGTATTTGATTTGCATGCTTGCTTGGTTTGAAAGTGCATTAATTTATTTAATTTGACTCGGTACGTCTATGCTACGGGGGTAAGCGTAGCCATTGGTATACCATTATGAAGGCCTAGTTACCAAAGTAAGATGGTAACCATGTGTTCTAGTGCAAACACATGTGAGTTAATATATTTGGTGGCAGTAGTCCATGTATGACTTGAAATCTGATTCTCATCCTATTGTCTAATTATGTTATATATATTTATAGACATATTGTCTGACTGTATCATGTTTATTCTAATTTTTAAATATTTTGGCAAATGTATTCTGAAAATTGTTATATATTTGAATTTGTATTTATTTAAATCATTTCGTTTGATTCTAGTTTTGTCAGGTTTTTGAATTTTTTTCTTTAATAAATATTTTGAAAATAAAATATTTGATTTGATTTATTTATTTAATTCGTTTGACTATTTGTTGTACGTTTTATTTTGCAAAGGATTAAAAAGGAAATTTTTGAATTATTATTTGTAGAAATACGAGTGTATACTAATAGCATATAATGTATACATGTATGTGGTATTTTTCTGAAATGCTTTTAAAACAGTCTCTGTGAGGCGCGTAAGAGGCAATCTGGAGTGTTATCCCTCACTAGGTTCTGACCCCTTTGTTTTTCTTGTTTTGTTTGGTTTTTAAAACTTATTTTTCAGGTTATGTTGATATCAATTATCTGATAATCCGCGCTCAGTGAGACGTTCTTTTTCATCAGTGAGTGTCATATTGTTCGGGTTCTGTATTATTTGTTTTTTAGAAGCTTCACACCAAGTTATCTATGGGTTATGGATTTGTATATGTATTTGTTTAGTCTTTAAATAAATTTACTTATAATTATTTATTTTATATTTCAATATTATAATAATATTTTATTTTATTATTTAAGATTATTATTTTTAAACTTTTAGTTATTAAACTGTTATAATTTGATTTATAGGTTGTTTATTAATAAATGGTTTTTGGGTATAAGTTATGTACTTTGAAGATTGCATGAGATGGGTCGAGCGATTTTGGGTCGTGACAAATAGCGTGTGATGTGACCGATGGAAATGGTGGCGAGCGGCGGGACAGATGGTGTGAGATTGGGAGGATGGACAACAACGGCTGCGATGTAGTCGTTAGAAGTTCGACGGCGGCATGGCTGAAACAGTAGCATGACAGTTGCAGAAGTGCTAGGGCTTTCATTTTTTTAAAATTTATGTAAATGCCATTGGCTAAAAAAATCAAAAAATTATTTTTATTCATTTTTAATTTGGAAAAAATACTTCGATTGTGTTTGTTGAATTTTATTAATTTTCTGCAGGGCGAAGACCTTCGGAGATCTTTATGCACCGAATTAATTACCATTAAAATAATTAAAACTTGTTAATAAACATGAATAAATTAGTTAATTAAAAATCTTCAATTGAACCAAATTTCTTATAAAAAATTAATATGCACAAATAATTCAATTTAATTCAAAAGACCTTTGAAAGTCCTATATAGACCTTTTTTTGGAGATCAATGGAGACTCTTAAGACTTCTAGTGGGGACCATTAGATATCTCCAGTGGAAACCCCTGTAGACCAGTGGAGACTCTGGAGACATCCAATGTAAACCCCTAGAGACTTTCAGTGGAGACCGATGAAGACCTTCAGTGGAGACTTCTAATGGAGACCCTTGGAGATTTTCAGTGGAGACCATTAGAAACCTCCAGTGGAGACCCCTGAAGACTTTTTCTGCTTGATTTGACTTTCTCGCAAAAATATCTCGATTATGAAAATCTGGCCTTTTTGAAGTTTGGGTATCCGTGCGTTTCCATAATTGCAAATCTATTTGGCAGTTTCTATTTTTGAATTTTTGTATTTTTAATTAAAATAAATGTGTGATTTTCCCAAAAATATTCTGTTTGAAAAAGATAGTCTAAATAATAAGAATTAATTAAGCTTAGAAATTCATCTAAACATGTACACTTGTTGTGGTCATATTGATTCAATACTCAAATTTAAACTCAACTATAAGTTAAACGTCTCAATTTGTGTTATGCATGCCATCCCATTTAATACCTGATTTTTGGAGTATAATTAGCCAATTGTCATGTTTATGATCCAAAACCATTTAAGTTTAACCTAACTCTTCTAAGAGTGTGTCGAGTCATATCGTAACAATATCGTGTCAAAAAATTATCTTCCTAATTAATGTTTGTTTCCTATTTTCTTTTTTTAATAGCTTTTCTTTTTCTTTATCAAGAGAGATTCCATCAATTGCTGGTATTATTTTTTTTATTGTAGTGGTGGGTTGCAAATTCATAAATTTAAAAGATTCTTGTAAGGATAAAACAAATGTTTCATTTAGAAAAGTTAATTTTGGAGTCTTTAAGATTTATTAAAATTATTAGTAGGTCATTAATGCATGCTATTTATATAATGTTTATTAGATTATTTCTATTTGATTTTGCTTGATCTTTATACGCATTTCGATTGATCTTTCTAAGGTTTTCAAAGATGCATAGATGGTGATTCAAAGAGAAAAAAAAAAGCATAAAGAAAGGCACAAAAGAGGAGAAAAAAAGTGAAGATTCGAATGAGGAAGCAAGACGTACCACAATCCCTGCCACACCCAAGACCATTACCATGGTAAGCAAGGATTTTCGAGGCTACACCCACCACCACGATCACCACCATGGCGCCATTCTATTTTGTGCCATGGTTATGGTAAGCTGACCATAACCATGATGGTGCTACATAAATGTTTGTTAAATCAATTCAGATTCACAATGAGAATTCCTTCTAAGTTTTGATAATTTAACAAAACACTTGAAATAGTTAAGCTACGCATGTAATAGACCCTTCTAAGCACGTTGAAGATCGTCCTAAGCGCTTTAATCAATGATCTGCACGCGTTGATCATACTAGAGTAACTTTGAGAGTTCCAGAATGGACATTGTGCTAGTAGAAGGAAATATAATGCATGTAGTATGCATAGCATGCACATAGAAGCCAGTGTTATGCACACAGATGAAGCAACATCAGAAGATAGAATATTGATCTAGATGATGTGCCATACTACACATGCAAAATAAGAATCATGCACGTAGATCATTCATTGATGCGAATTGAAGAAAGCTCACTAGAAAAGTCATGACCCGTTCATATTAGTGCAATGCGTGTAAAATGCTCAAGTCAAATTCTCAAGATGGTTATGCTACGGATGTAACACTCAGTGCTACGTAGGTTGACGGGATACATAATGAAGACAAGTTCAAGTCTTGCCTTGGGAATTTAATTCAAAAAGGGAATATTCTCTGACAACTACAATTGGTGACAGCTAGTGTCAGACAAGCTGGTGTAACGCACATAATAATGATGTTATGCACATAGATGAGGCTGAGGTGGACAACATGACAAATCTAAGACGCTCATTGGGATTTGAATTTGAATATTCTCTAACACATTCTTCTGAAGAATCAAAGGTGTGAACTTTGGAAAGTCGTCAACTCCCATAGAAGAACGTGCTAAGCGCATAGAACAGAAGAGCTACACACGTAGTAAGGTTGAAACAACAGCTACCATACTCAGTATAGTGCACATAGAAACTTGTACCATAGCTCCCGTACAAGTTTCTCAAGGTGCATAGTAGACACCTGAAGGTATCCTGAATGAGACAGTAGCTACCACACTCAGTATAGTGCAAGCAGAAAGAGGTATCTCGTGCGTACTACTCTGATGAAACCTCATACTACGCACATAGTAAGGTTTGACAACATCGAATTCAACATTTTACATCTCTCTCACAACGAATACATCAAGATTCACAACATCTATTTTTGAGAGAGCTCGTATAAATAGACATCTACAATTCAAAGGTACGGTAAGAACATTTTTTGAGAGTGTGCCCAAGCTTTGCCAATTTGATTCTTGAATTTCTCTCTCTTGTGTTCTTGAGTTCTTACATTCCAACTGAGCTTTTGAGTTTCGTTTCTATTTGCTTACTAAGTTGGTGTGAGATATTTCTTACAAGTTTGTAATTCACTGGTAATCAAGCTTTTGTGTTAAAGCTTGAGAAAATAATAGGTTTCACTTTTTGTTCCTTGAAAAACAAGAGTAGTTTCTAGTGAGCCTTGAAAAACTAGGTTTGGTTTTCTTGTTTGGTCTAAAAACAAGGTTGTAAAGGTTTCTTGTTGGCCTTCAAAACAAGGATTGTAATGGTTTTCCTAGACTGGGAAGTGAGGAAGCTTAGTAGTGGATTAAAACTCTTGACTATATCTCAAGGAGTGGACGTAGGTCAAAGAGGACCGAACCACTATAAATATTGGGCTTTGTTTCTTCTATCCCCACTCTATTTACTTTGATTTATTACTGTTTTATTCTTGTGTGGTTGTGTCTTGGATCATCTTTTGTTTTTCTGTTTTGAAAAATATTGAAAAAGTTTGACAAAAGTTTTAACTTTAGAAAGAAATCCAATTCACCCCCCCTTGGGATTTCCATATTGTTTACAAGGTTTTGATGGCCGTGGTGAACGTGGACCTTGTTTATTTTATTGCCTTTTAAGGTTAGAAACATCTTTTCTTGACTAGGGTTGAGTACTATGTGATGTAACTACAAATACCTGTTTTATTTCCTCCGAAAAAAGTCCAATCCACCTTCACTCCATACCCAGTTTGTAAGAGATTTTTAAAGAGAGAAAGTGATCTATAGAGATAAGGTGGCCCAAAGTTGAAGAAGACTTGAAGCAATGCTCGGATTCTCGAAGACCTAAGCCTTCCAATCAATATAGCATCATTTCCTCTCCACTTTAATGGTTTTATTATGCTTTTATTTACTTTTATTTTTTTGTGGGATATTTGAAATGTTAGCTTGAACTCTTTATTAAGGTATACAAATGTAGCCTAATGGATACTGTGTGTTTTGTGGATGATGGGTATTTAATTTTATTTCCATATTTGAAGGACTTTGTTATGAAATAATGCAATGATCTTGTATTTATTGTTGAACTCTTTTGCTTGATCACCATTTGAGTAGCATAGGAGGAGTTTGTGTAAAGCACCAAAAGGTGAAGCACATTCCTAACTATTAGAGCATTTGACATGCATTATTAGGACATATATGATTCTAATAGTATTTGATGGCTTTTATGATTTTTTTAAACTCAATGGAGTTTATTTAATTTAGGTTAAATGATGGTATCGACCTAGTTAATTGAATTATGGTCTAATTCGCTTGAAAGATATTTTTGGCAAATGTAGATACAAATCACCATTCTTTTTTTATAAACCCATTATTTAGATTGTATAAAGATTTTGATTAGGTGAAACCTCATAACCCTAACGCTTTTATTCCATTGAATTCCCAATTTACCTTAATTGTTTACTTGTTTAAATAGTTAATTAATTTCATTGCTTTAATTGGTTTAAAAATCCAAAACAAATGTGCTTTTCTTTTCTTGTATTAAACTACCTTTACCTAGTTCGTCTTTATGGGTTCGACACCTCGAAATACTCCGAGTTTTCAAGACTACATTGACATTCGTCCACTTACGGATTGATTTGATCAAGTTGTTGGTGTTGTTTTCAGTGACGACAACGCCATTTGTGGTTTTCTTTTTTCTTTCATTAATAGTTTTTTTGTTTGCTTTGATTTTAGGTACTTTATATGTTATTGAGGAGGACCCAAAGTTTGGATAATGAAGAGATCATTCCATTGATTCTAGAAATTGAAATACTTTGTGGGAATAATAGAAGAGGGAAAGAATAGCAGAAATTCCTAGGCCTCAGGGTGATTTGAATGAAAAAGTGAGAGATGCTCAAGCACTGGTAGATGATGTTCAAAATCCAATGCATAAAAGAATGCCTTTGAGAGACATTCAACGGCCAATGTTTAGTGTGTTGAAGTATGTTTTTGGTTGTCTTGATTGAGTTGAGAGAGTGGAGAAGAAAGAACAAAAGTGATTTAGAGTGGTTCGACCAATTCTCGGTACCTACGTCTGTTACCTAAGTTCCTCACTTAGGATTTCTCAATCCACTATATCGATGATTGATTATGGCTCAATCCAACAAAGCCTTACAACAAGGTTGATTCTCTACTCACACCTCCAAAGCCAACACAATGTTTATTCCTGACTTACACCTTTAAAGCCAACACAATGTTGATTTCTCTCTAGGCTCACACCTCTAAAGCCTTTACAATGTTCTTTTCAAGGCTAACAACAAACGTTACCCTAAATTAAAGTGTTTACAAATAGAGACAATATGGTGGGATTTTGGTGTATGAGAATGAAGCCAAATACCCACAAACTAGGCTAATTTTGAGCACCAAATGAAGAATTGTTGTAGCAAGGAGTTGGATGCTTTCTTTTTTCCTTCAAGCCTCTATTTATAGTGTTTGAGACACTCTTCAAATTTATTGTACCATTGTAATAGTGTAGAGTGTTGGAGAATTTTTGGTCTATGCCTTAATTGAGTTTGGAGAGCGAAAGCGAGTTGAAGTGAGAGAGAAAACAACACCAAGATTTATAATGGTTCGGCCAACCATGCCTACGTCCACTACCTAAGTCTTACTTAGGATTTCCACTATATCGAAGATTTATTCTGGCTCAATCCAACAAAGTCTTACACTAAGGTTGATTACGGCTCATACCACTAAAGCCAACAAGGTTGATTGCGGCTCACACCTCTAAAGTCAACAATGTTGATTATGGCTCACACCTCTAAGGCCTACCTAAGGTTAATTCCCGGCTCATACCTCTAAAGCCATACAATGTTGTTTTCTCTAGGTTTACAACAAACCTTTCCCCACCCACAAAGTGTTTTACATAAATGAAAGCTTTATGCTAGGAGTACAACTTGAATTTGGTTTTTTGGTGTTGATGGAATGATAAAAATGTTTGGGACTTCAATCCATATGATCATCCATGTTTTTTTGTATTTCCTTGATGTATTCATAGCTTTTCTAAGCCATATGACTGTTGGTGAATAGAATATAGCCGTTGGAGTATGTTTAAAGCTGTCAGCTATTGTCTGTGCCTTCAAGATGTACGTTGCCATTACAAAATGTACATTGATCATGTTTCAAATGCAAATAACGTATGTTTCACATCCTAGACGTACGTTGTTCATACCATCTCTCCAAATAACCTACGTTTTCATAGTATAACATACGTTATACTTGTCCTCATGTCATGTCGTAGCCTCTGCTTGCATTTTGTCTCCTTTTAACGTACGTTGGCTTTCATTAACATACGCTGGCTTCTCTATAACGTACGTTGACTGCAACTGTGACTTGGTTTGCAATTCCAAGCTTTCCAACATATTTTTCTTTGACTCAAATGTTTTGCTCTTCATCAAATTCTTTTTTTCATCATCAAAACATATAAGGAACTTATTTTTGATCACCCATGATCTAACATAGAGATCTATTGGAAATCAATCAAGTTGATATTTTGAAGTTGGCAGCCTTCACTAGTCGACTACCAGAGTCACTAGTCGACTACCAATTTCAAATTCACTAATATGTTCTTGATTAGTCGACTACCCAACTTCACTGGTCGATTACCCAAGTCACATATCCGTTAAATGACCATTGTGTATCACGTGAATGTCATTTTGAGTCAATTTGAGCAATCATGATCTTCATTAGTCGACTACTCATCTTCATTAGTCGACTACCAAGTGACTTTGCTCTATTAGTCGACTACCATCTTCATTAGTCAACTACCAACCATTTGTGTTGGTTTTGTTTGTCCACCAGTTGACTCTCCAACTGTGTTGGTTGACTACCTAAGGCTTGAAACATCTTTAATTGTTTTCTTCATGCATTAATTGACTACTAAAAATCATGGGTCGACTCCTAGACTTGAAAATATGATTTTCTTGACTTCTCTTGGTCTTCATTGATCTTGAATTTGTTTTCTTTCTTAAAGATAATCTTAATAAGTTTTGTACATTAATCAAAACATAGAAGGAATAAAATGTGAACCACCATTGGTTCAAAAATCTCGCCCTTTTTTTATTGATGATAAAACTTAGGAAGAAATGAATTCTCACAAGTTTGTACCTATCAAGTTTTGGAAAAAAAAAAATTGATCAAGGCATGAAGCCTTGTCTTGAATAAAGAGGTTAATCCCAAAAATCATATGGCTCAACTTTTCGAATAAGTTTTACAAAGTGCCATTTTAAAAAAAAAATATCTCCCCTTTTTTCTTTGCTTTAAAAATTATCTTGAAATTCATTTGCAAAATTCTACCCTATCAATTTTTACCTTGATATCTCTCTCCCTATGATTATGCACATAAAAAATTCATTATTTCTATTATTTCTCTCTCCCTTTTTGGCATCAATCTAAAAGATTAGGCTCCTCCTATCGAAAATAATTTGTGCATAGTTTCAACAAACATCTATTCTCCCTTTTTACATCAAACTTATGTCCAATTTAAATAAATTTTCAAACCATCAAAGTTCTTAAAGTTCATGCAGGTATAAACAAACAGCAAGAAATGAAATGTTTGAAAATTCAAAGATTAAGGATTTTGGAGCACCTAATGTGCCAAAAGGTACAAATACGCACCATCATCACTTGATAAAGAACTATCATCTCTTCTTCTTCTTCTTCTTCTTCTTCTTCTTCTTCTTCTTCTTCTTCTCCATCAAGTTTTTATACTTCTTGAATTTCTTGAAGTAGAAATTCATTTCTTCACCATCTTTATCATCATTACTTGAGCTCTCATCACTTTCCTTTTATTGAATATGCATGTAAGCTTTTAAGGTCTTGTCATGCTTGGGTCTTTCACTTCTTGACCTTAGCACAATCTCATAATTGATAAGTGAGCAAGCTAGAGCACTAAACTCCATAAAGTTTAAGTCTTTCGACTCCATTATGGTTGTGACGATTGCATCCCATTCCTTTGGCAAAGATCTCAATATTTTCTTCACTTTATCAAGTTAGTCGAGTAAGTCATGTTGTTACTAGAGTAAATGAACACTCCATAGGATGCATTGATTTAGAATTTACTCGAGTGAATCAAGAAGTTACATGAGTAAAAATGGTTCCAGAAATTCAACAAGTGTTTAAAGACACAAGTTACTCGAGTAAGAATTCCTTTACTCCAGTGGATGAATTTTATGACCATCAAGATTTGAAGCCATCAAGTCAAACATGAAAGGAAATCAAGTTGCAATAGTCAAAAACCATCAATTACTCGAGTAGAAAAATGAGTTACTCGAGTAAGTCACGTGCAGAATTTCAACACTGAAGGTCAAAGCTGGAGTTACTCGAGTAGACTATCTACTCACTCGAGTAAGGATTGAAAATGAAAGAAAATCAGATTGATTTCACACTCCAACAGCTGTCTAATGAGTCACAACGGCTAGAAATATTTGAGGAAGTATAAATACACTTCTAAAACAGTAGAGTGTACAACAAAAATGCATCTACAGCTCTTTACAACCCTAATTCTAGCAATATTCATTGTTCTCGGTGATACAAGTGTATTTGTTCTTATTTTATATTTTTCACTACTTGTATCCTTGTTCAAAATCTGTTTGGACAGTGAATTATTATTTCAAATAGAGAGTTTGTGAGGTTGGGATCAATAGTAGATCCTAAGTTAGTTTATTCTTGAACCAGAATCAAGCATTGTAAGAGTTC
This sequence comes from Flueggea neowawraea, assembly GCA_948243855.1. Classification (NCBI taxonomy): domain Eukaryota; kingdom Viridiplantae; phylum Streptophyta; class Magnoliopsida; order Malpighiales; family Phyllanthaceae; genus Flueggea; species Flueggea neowawraea. The sequence goes on along the minus strand of CAODLS012219588.1, from coordinate 3,088 downwards.
TCACTTAGCTCGAAAGTGAAAGTTGCAACAAGAGATTGGAGTTAGTGGAAATCCTAAGTGTTGATACTCAGGTAGTGGACGTAGGAAAGAGTCAAGCTGAACCACTCTAAATATCGTGTGTTCGCTATTGCTTTGTGGTTGTTTGTGTTCAAAGCGAAAAAGAATTCAAAGCCATATACTCCATACTATTCAACCCCCTTCTAGTGTGGTATTTGCTCTTTCAGATAACCTTTTACTAATTCATTCGAGCATGATCATGCATTTTATCAATCTCACTTATCAAGTGGCCAAAGATATCTCTCTCAAATGAAAGGGACAAATCCCTTCACTGTCACTTACATTCCTCAACATGATTCACCACATGTCCAATCGTAGTCCGTATTACCATCCTGTTAAAGATGATGTTGAACTATGTCAAGACACATGATTCAACATATACGAATCTATAGTGAATTCAGGTCGAATGAATCAAATATCACTACTGCATAAGAAGTACTTATGACACCAATCCATGTAGTGCTTCTCAAAGCGGGTTAGTCCAATACCATATTCCCAACATGTATCTATACTGTGAATGATATCTGATATCTATGATCAATAGAACATGATCATCAATCATAATGCATACTAGTCTTTATTCATTATTATCCCCATAATAATGAGTGACTAGAGACTATTTAGAATAGCATCATTTTTACCTTAAGTTTCTACTATCAAGTCACGTACTTGATGGCATAAGGTATAATCGAGTATTTATGGAACATTTCATCACTATAAAATTAACATAATACTATCATTAAATGAAAAGCCTCATATATTAAATAAAATTGTAGTAGTAGCAATGTTTATTTGATTGAACTATGGCACATCACTAGAAATTCAACACTTTTGTTCAATTTTGGTTGATGAACTCTATATTGTCATGGTTATAGAGTTAGCAAAAACAGTCTATTTTGGGGGCTAATTTAATGACTTTTAGGGATGGAATTTGAGGAAGCTTAAAACATGAAATTTAAAGGTAATTATATGACATAACAACTGTAAATGTTGACTCCTTATTTAAGTGTGGTTTAATAATTAGACATTATTAACTTGGACTATTTTTTGTTATAGATTCATTAAATACAGTTTGATTCAAAGTTTATTATAGGGGTCCAAAAGACAGATTTAGAAACATCTTGAAAGATCAAAGTTCTTTGTTTATGTGTTATATAGCCTCCTATGAAGTGAAATAGGTTAAAACATCGTTTAGAAAGAGCTAATGTTCATTTTTTTATAAACTATCATGTTTTTTATTCAATTAACCAATTTCATTTTCATGGACAATTTTGAGAGCCAAAATGTAAAAATTATTTAAACCTCAAAACATGAAACTTACTTGATTTTGTGTCTTAAATATTTTTTGTAAAATGGTTTGGGTTAAATATGTGTTAATAACGATTTACAGGTCATGAAATACGAACTGCACAAATTAGCTTATCATTGGAGAAGGTCCATATTCAAGTCTGATTTCTCAAACCGTAGAGATGGAATTTGTAGAAGTTATCAACATGGAACTTGTAGTCTATATGTAGAAATTGCAAATTTAAAAAGTTAAATCTTTTTTGTATTTTGAGAAAAGCTTGTTGAAACAAGGCTGACTGGTAGGAATCTTTATAACTGAAAAGCAATTTTTTTAAATTAGTGGAATTTGTACAGAAGGGCTCGTAATCTGGTATTTTGTGAGAATGATATTTCACGTTTAGATATAATAGGAAAAATAAATATGTAAAAAAGATTTATCTAGTTCAATTTATTAAGTACACAATCTTTATTGTTACGTTGAATTCTTATCCGTAAGCATTGTGTTTGGTTTGTTTAGGAGCTCAAGGAACATCAACTCACCAAGATAGCACTGCAATTTAGGCAAACCATATTCTCTTTTTGAGGTGAGTAGTAAAGTGGAGATGTCTTCGTTTGGTTGCTTTGTTGTTTGATTGTGTTAATGTGAATGATTTGCTTTGACATGTGCTTATATAAATACATGAAAAATTTGTTTGAAATATGTTCAAATATTTGTAAATGTTTGGCATTGATTACTATGATGTTATGTTTTTAAATGTTTGACATTTGGAACTATTCTTGATTTTTCTATGTTTGAAAACATTATTCAAGATTATCCGATATGATTTGACATTATCGTAAATTATTGTTATGATTTGGATCTTTCTTATTATATATCATTTGAATTGTTATCGGATACCTTATATGAATATAAATATGAAAAGTGAATTAGTGACATGAGCATTTGCATCAAAAACTACAAAAACTAAAAGGAAAACTTGACCGACATGTTTGAATTCTCCATACATGTAATATGTTTCGAGACTTTAAATCTCCACCACATTTATTTACCGGTAGTCACTGTATATGTTTTGAGACTTTATATCTCTATCATTTGATAAGTCATTTGGAAACATCAATGTTACCATTTGATATGACATTTGGAAATGCATAACGTTTATGACATTTGATATAACATTTGATTTGAGATTTGAACCCTGGTTGAGACTCTTCATGTACAGACCAAGCTCCAAAATAAGAATTGGATTTCCATTCATAAGCATGGTTGCATTTGTGCGATTTATAAACACTTGGTTTTGTATGTTGTTTGCTATAGACATGTCTATAATGGTTTCCCTCACCACTCACATAAGTTGCTAATATTTTTTTAGGACTAAAACTTTATACATTTTTTGAGGAGTTGATTAAACTTGAAGCTAATTAACCCTTGTACATGGATCAAAGGTCACTCGGCTTGGTCCATACATTTTTCTTCCACATCATGTTCATCATTATATATATATATATATATATATATATATATATATATATATATATATATATATAGTCTAGAGAGGGTTTTTTTGGGTTTGTGTGTACTATCTTTAACTTATGTGTGATTATGTTTGAACTTTAGTGTTATTTGAGTTGATATTTATATGTGAATATTTAAAAAAAATATGAAGACTCTTAATAAACAATTTATCCAAATACCTAATTGCATTAGCATATATATTGAAGTTGAAAAGGGTGTGACATGGTTAAT
>CAODLS012219562.1:0-11236 GCA_948243855.1 Flueggea neowawraea | reverse complement strand
TAGTTAAGTTTGTCTAATCTAGCTTGCCGTTAATGGTCATAATTGATTCGACCAAACGTGTCAAGCTGGGAAAGTAAACTTAGCTATGTGGATTGTCTGGTGTAAGAGGGGAAGTTTGTTTCTAGACGCATTCACACTAGTATTAAAAGTTTGCTTAGTCGACTCTCATGTAGCGTGACACATGATGTGTGAACTATGAGTAAAGCTTTCGTAAGATCGAGTAGTTCGAAAGCAGCGATTGTGTGGTTACGAACTAGGGAAAGACATACGTTTCCAGCATTTTGCGCCGTTGTTGCATACACTTTGGTAGAAAGGAGATGCTCTACGAGAGACGCCATTTAGCAGGATTGCGTTAAGAGCTGTTATATAACCCTAACAGGTGTATAACAATTACGCTCTTATAGTATGTTGGTCGCGCGGTCTATTTGCCTGTATGACACGAGATCTTCATCGCGGTTGATATTAGTTCTATCATGATACATGACGAGTTAAGGTACCGTTATGTGCGAATGGGAGATGTTGGAAAATGCGGTCTGCCCATGACGGGTGAACCAAACTTGATCGGTCGATGTGTGAACCGAGATCGTAGACCGAGATCAATTGGAAAGCCCAATTGAGGAGAATCAAACTCGGTTAGTCAAGGTGTGAACCAGGACGTGAACCGAGACCAATTGACAAGTCCAATTGATTTAGAGATCAAATGGGCCCGTTGGACCTATTAGGCCTGTTAGCCCATTTGGAAGGCTATATAAGGAGCCTTGCTCCTTTCCATTCTAAGAACTTTAACACACACTCCAAAGAGAGAGAGAGAGAGAGCTCTCCACCGGGAGAGAGCGATACTCGACCTCTTGTCCCGAGTCCTGCACAGATCACGTGTGGCATCTAGACTACGAAATAGTCAAGCACTCCCGTTGACATTTCAACCATGATTTGCTCGCAAGACCAACATAGAATTGGTCCTGCTCCGCTGCAATTTTTCGCTGGAATCTAGGTTAGTAAGTCGAACCTATTTATTATATTGTTTATTTGTTAACCGCTATATGATTCCTTCAAAAGTAGATACAAGAGATTAGTTCAAAACGGCTATAACTCAACCCATGAGTAAGAGAAAAATTTTGGCTACAACAATATTATGTTTAATTTAAAAAATAGTTTTCTGTTTTATTTTTATTTTTTAAAAATTAAAAATATTTAAAAAGAATGTTTGCTAATAAAAAAATTGAACAAATTTTTCATTTTTTCATCTCTTTTTTAATGAGAGCTTCAAGATCACGGTGCTTAGAGATCTATTATCTATGTAAATCTATTTTTGAAATAGAGTTAAAAATAATTATTATTATTGATATAACATGTGAATAAAGACCCATTGAAACACATTTAATGCCAATAGTATAATGGCAAACATTACTCTTGATATTAAGAACTCGTCATTAAGAGAGGACATTATAAAACATCAACATTCACTCTCGTCACTCTGTAAATAGACATAATAAACACTTCTCGGGGAGGCTCTATTCTCTACTCTTATTGATACTCTATAAAATTCTATATTGACTTGAGCGTTGGAGACTCCCTCGGGGAGTATCTCAGTCTCTTCTTGTTTTGTATTTTTAGGTCTCAAGGAGACGTTCACGATTCCCAAATGTTCAAGTGTTTTAGTTCTCTTATTATTGTTGTTCATTTTCCGAGAAAACAACAATTATTATCATTGATTTATGTGGAACTGTTGTCCTCTGCTCTTCTTTTTATTTTCTTTCTTTCGTTGCCGATCAAGTTTATTCAATCAATAAATCCAAACGAAAAACAAGTTATCCCAAAAGCTTTCTATAATGTTTATGGACGCCGAAACTTCAAATGCCATGGAAATTTTGTGGTTATATCTTAAAATATAGTTTGCAATTGTTTTCTTCTTACTGAAGTACACCTTGTCCTCTACAAATTTTATTCATAAAATATCAACAATTTTATTTTTTATTTATTAATTATTCATTAACATCAATCTTTTCGAATAATTAAATTTGTTATTTCAATAAAACACATTGCAATACGCTTGTCTCATCGTGAAAACTTGGCCCATTTGGATTAACGATCGCTGCAACGGTGCGGGGCATTTTCACACAGCTTTACCAACAACTCTACGATGCATTTTGCAACCGAAATGCATCGAAAAGCTACACTACCAGCTAAACTAAATGAGGCTTAGTAAGAAGGATAATATTCAGGTTTATACAAGAATAAAATGCCAAGTTTTTGAAAATGTCGTAAGAGTATCTTTAACGCACGGTTAATGTGCGTTAGATCAAGCTCTTCTTAAAGTTTGGTCCATTAATCAGTGGACCCCACCTATTTTTTATATTTTTTATTTCTAATTAATTTTTAAAACACTATAAATAATTTTTTAAATTTTTTAATAATTCAATTTTTTAATACTCTTAAAATGTCAATTTAACTCAAATAATAATCCACACAAAATATTTATCTAAAAATTTGGTTATATTTTTGTTTAATATTTATATATGTTATTTAAAATATTAAAATATATGAAAGAATAAGTGAAATAATTAATTCTTTTAGCTCAAATAGATATATTTTTAAAATTATTTAAGTTAAATTATTATTTTTAAAAATTCAATTAAATAATTTTCATGATAGATTATTTTAAACTTAAATATTAATTTATAAAACATTTATGTCAAATAAATATATTTAATATTTTCAAAAAAATATATATATTTATTATTATTATTTGTATATTATAAATAAATTAAATATTGAATAAAGTGATTATAAATTCTCATATTAGAGTGTAATAAAAATTAATATATTAATAAGATAATAAACTCATCAACCTCTTCGAGAGAGGTTAAAGAATAAAGATGTTTTAAGCATCAAACTATGTCTAAAAATGCCACAAACCCTCATCGCATGTCTTGAATTCGATCTGCTGGGGTTATGGAATTTTAAATGCCTTCTAATCAAAGTGGCCTTGTCTTCTAATCAAGTTGTCACCTCCTCTTTCTCTCCTACATGACATCCTCTGCATGTAGACTTATCTAATTGATAGACTAATTTCATTCCAAAAAACAAAATTGTACAAATACTAGAGTCGGGGTCCACATGCGAGAAATTGGTAAATTCTCACCAGAAATTAAAGAAAAATTGTGAGAAAATATATTCTTCGCTGCATTTTCTGAAAGGGTGCACAAGTGGTGCATGAAGGGGATCCAAATTGTGTAAAAACAATTCACAAATGGTATATGAATCATTTACAAATTAATTGTTAAAATGTTTTAATTCATTTTAGTTTATTTGATTCAAATTTAATATTATTTTAAATTAAATTAGTTTAAAGTTGCATTTTGTATAAAATAAGTATAAACTAGTGTACAAATCGTATATAATAATTTATGAATTTAATTAGTCTTAAAATGATTTAGTTTATAGGTGCGCAAACCGTGCAAACAAGTGCATAACTAGTGCACCATTCGTGTACAAATAAAATTTTATATTGAATTTAAGGTCTGTTTGCTAATTTCCAGAGATTTATTTATAATTGTTAAAAATTTTGGGGATTTTCACTGTAATTATGCACATATTGTTGATTCTCTTGCCACCACCATAGCTAGAGATAGCATTTTAGGGATCAAAAGCGACAGACTGAAGAGAAACGATGATCGAACGACGAGGTTTGAACGTCGTTGTCTCCATTTGTTTGCGTCATTCGATCATCCTTTGTTCAACGGGCTGTGAGACAAGTTTGACCACTGTCATCGCCATTTGTTGGCATGGTGAGGACGTAGAGAAAATATGCAATCTCCACTGAGGCATCTCGCTATCTTTGTGAAGGGGATCGCAAGACGCATGATCTTCGCCGTAGAGAGAGATGGTTAAGGTGGTAGAGAGGAGGAGATGGAGGTGGCTGACGAAAAAGGTTGAGGTGGCGAAAGGAGAGAGGTAGAGAGAGAATGAGAGAGTACAAACAAAGAAAGAGCAAAGATAGAGAGAGATGAAAAACTGAATGAAAGAAAGAGAGAGTTACGCGAGAAATTAAAGAAAGAGTTGGTATGTTCGCAAATGCTTTCCCAAATTTGCCATTTTAGGTAATATCCCTCCTATTTGGTAAAGTTGCACTAAGAAAGATTGATATGGGCGTTTTGTGTAATCCCCTTTAGTAAAAACTCCTTTGAGTTTTCGGATCCTTAAAGCGACTTCAAATTCAATAAAAGATCTATCATTTTCTGAGTGTCCAATGGCAGTAAGAGCATCATCAATGATACTCTCTATTTTGAAGAACACTTTTGATAAAAATAGAAAGTATAATTAATTATACATATTGAAAATAAAAGTTAACTCTCCATGATAAATAAAATGCATGGTGATTGAAGGAGATAAATGAATAATTATAAAGGAGTGAAGAAACAAAGAATAAAATATATAGAAAAATAAATTTTATTAATAATAAACAATAGAAAGAGTCATCTGAACTTTTTAGATGTCAATAGTCAAATACACTCTATTTTATATTCGAAAATAAAGAGTGAGTTGAAGTTGAATTTTCGTGGTTAATTTTTTACATTAAAGAAGATTGTTGATTGTTTTTGATAAGTAGATTGTCAAATTGAAGGAGATGCTCTAAGGTCATGATTTAACATGGAAAAGAAGAAAAATGATTTTAGGGTAAAAAAAAGCAGGCAAATTGGAAACAAGAAGCTGGTATTTTTGTGACAAATATACAACATGATAATCATTTCTAAGTCGAGTCACAAACTATCAAATAAATATGTAACAGCAAGAGTAGTAGTTGTTATGTCTTAATCTGATAGCACCAAGGTTTATGTCATAACTAGTAAAACAAAACCATGAAATTGTTAGTAATTTTAAAAATTGAATCATAATGTCAAGATAAAGAAAGTTACAATTCTTATTCCATTATTATTGTTATATTTTATTCACTAAAAAAACATAAGTTCGTTTGTGAGATTAATACAGGCATCAATTAATCTTTGAGATTAAACATTTAATCAAAATTGATAAAAACATTTTAGAAAGATATATCATCACCCATAAACCCAGGATCATTACAGAAAAAATATAAAAAGAAATTTAAATTTCTAAAATGTAACAACATCCAAAATGTGTATAGCAATGTCCACTATTTTAATGCAATTTAAAAATGTTTAAATTTGACTTTTTGATTGCGTGTTGACTACGCGTCAAAAAGTTGACCATGCACCAAAAAGTTTGACCACACGGTAAAATGAGTACAAAATGTGAACAAACTGTTCTTATTATCCTAGATACGAAAATGGGTACAAAATGAGAACAAACTGTTCTCATTATTCCAGATACAAAAAAGTGAGTTCAAAACGAGAATAAACTGTTTTCAGCATTGCATATACAAAATGAGAACAAAACGACAATAAACCAAGTTCGGACAAAAACAAAACAAGTACAAAATGAGTACAGAACGAGAACAAACCGAGTGCAAACCGAGTACAGAACGAGAACAAAATGAGTACAAACTGAGTACATAACGATAACAAAATGAGTACAAACGAGAACAAACTGAGTACAAAACGAGAGCAAATGACCATAAACTGAGTACCAACGAGTACAAATTGAGTACAACACAAAATAATTTAAGAAAACTATTTTAGTTTTTTTATTATTCAGTAAAATTATGAGTACAAAACGAGTTAAGGGTCTGATTTGTAATTTTTACAAAATTTTTGATAAAATTTGGGACTAATCATAGTAATTCTCATTCTACTTTTTTAGGTTATATAAAGTTGTTTTTTTAATAAATTTGTAATACCCCGTACATTTCGAGTAGGTTCTTCGCAGCCTTTCATTCAAGTTTGATCTGAATCTTTGGTGCTTGAGGTGTTGATCTAGCAATTGAGGATGTTTATTGATGATATCTTTGTAAGGTTGGATGTTGTTGAGTCTTGGAAATGATCCGGGACAAGTTTGGAAGCGAAAAACGTCGAGTATGTGGGCTGATTTTCTTGCAACGTACGTTAGAAACAAAAGCGACGTACGTTATCTGGAGAAGCAAGCTCAACGTACGTTGATCATGCACAACGTACATTATCTTTTTCAAGACGTACGTTGTGCAATAGCTTATCAAACTTGAGACTTCTTGACGCATTTTTGAGCCATACAACATACATTTTTCACTTGGCAATGTACGTTGTGGCCCCAAGACGTACGTTATTATTTATAATGACGTACATTGCCTTTGGAAAACATTGAAATGCACCGTTTTGATTCGTCTGTTCTTTTTAAACTTAAACCCGACCCCTTCAGCCTCCATTCTTCATTTTCACTCGCTCTCACCTTCACATAAACTCTCTCACTTCTTCATTGCTTGCCCAACATTCCTAATCATCTTTGGAGGTAAGATTACTACTTCTTTCTTATTTTTGATTCCTCTTTCATGCTTTTGATTCATGGGTTTGTGTTTGGACGAATTGAATAAGTGTTCTAATTCTTGGATGATTTCTGATGTTATAAGGTTAGAGGATGTTAGTTTAGATTTCATTGAGGTTAAAGGATCATTATTTGAGCATTGAATCAATTTGATGAGTTGTGGTGTGGGTTAGGGTTTTGGACAATTTGGATTGATTTTGATGATTTTGAAGTTTGTTTGTTGGATTTGCTGATTGATTAATGTTCCTAAAGTTGTTTGTAAGCAATGTGGGTAGATTGGAATGTTGGGTATCGATCAAAATGGAATTTCAGTAATTTTGAGAATGAAACTTTCTGTTTTAATAGTTTTATAAATTCTAGAAAGTTTGAGTTAGTTTTGTAATTTTGAGAAAGTTAAAGGACATATTTGTAATTTCAGTAAAGCTGGGAACTAACTTGTAATTTTATGAGTTAGGTCTATTGGGGATTTCTGAGAGTTTGGGAACTAATTTGAGAATTCTGATTACTTTGAGGACTAATTTGTAAATTGCTCAGTCTCAGGGACTAAAACATAATTTTAAATTGGTCGAGGATTAAACTGTAATTCTATGTAAATTTTGGATTTTGGGTCTAGAGTGATAAATTCTCACTCAAGATGGGTTTTTGGGGACTTTGAGGATCTACATCTGTATTTGCATATTATGCATTTTGGTACCGTCATAGTACCAACATCATGTCTTTGATATCGTTTTGATTATTGTATCAGCTCTGTATCCTGGTCAGCGAGATTAGCCAGCCACCAATGGTATATGATTGGGTCATTCAGTTTGGATATTCAGGTGAGTAAAATGACAGTTTCAGACACATAGACGGTGTCCTCTGACCTATATATGTTTTTGTTCTGCTACGATCATAGCATGTAGTCTGAAAAATTAAAGGGTTGGAAATCCTGAAATCTGATTTATGTGAAAACTCTGTTGTGGAAATTTAGTTTTCTTTGGAAATTTTGATGGTTTTGAAGTAAATATCATGTTTTAATATTTATTGTGGTTTTGGATTTTTTAATATATTCTCTGTAGAGAATACTTTCTTCAGTACCTTGAAGCATTTTTATAATAAATGTTTTGTGAATGTTTGATCTATTTGAAGAATATTTCTTCTGGATTTGAGTATGATTTTCGGGATTAATATTTTGTTTGTCTGTGCACGTCCATTTGAATACTTTCAAATGCGAGTATTTTGATTTATAAGAAGGAAAATATTTTTCCGAAAATGAATATTCTGTTGAATTTGTATTTCTATGAAATAAAGGTTGTTTATTTTATTTTGCCCATTAATTTTTGAAATCAATTGTTGCATGATTTGGTAGTGTTGTAACCACTAATATATATTTGAATTTGCGAATACGTTTTCAGTCAAATTATGCTGACTTGGAACAACTCTGTTACGGGAGTAAATCGTGACATTTGGTATGCCAATGCTTTAAGAAATCTCAGCTACCAGAGATGTCGGTAGCCATGTGCCCCGGTTCGACACATGATTTGGTATTGATTAGTGGCAAAGTCCATGTATTGATTGTGGCGGAGTCCATATCACCTTTGTTATTAGTGCTGGATGCACACCTTTGCTTGGGTCTCATGTTAGGTTTGCTTTGTATGATATGTTTTACAAATAAATAATTTGAGATTTGAGTTATATGATTTGCAACCAAATATTTCAATATTTGCGTTATATGATTTGCAACTAAAGATTTTGATATTACGTTACATGTTTTGCAAATAAAGGTTTTGAGATTTGTGTTATATGAATTGTAAACAAATGTTTTTGTACGAATGTCTTTTTGTTGTTTATCTTGTTTGCAAATGATTTCGAAATGAATTTCAAGATTACTATTTTTTATTTAGCGTGTATATGTATATACACTTATATCTGCATGCGATGTTTTTAATGTTTTCAAAATGGTTTTCAAAACGATATTTTGGAGTGTCGTTTCCTCACTAGGGATTCTTACCCCTTTCTTTTCTATATATGTTCTTATATTCCTATTTGCAGGTGATTTTGGTTGATTGCAATCTATTGGGATTCAATACTTGGTGAGGCATTCTACAGTTGCAGTCAGTGCCCTTTTGCTCAGGCTCAGTTATTTATTTTGTTAATAGCTCCACACCGTTATGCTTGTAGGTGTATATTTTGTATACATATTTGGTATTTAAATATAATTTATTAATTACCAGTTAATCTATTATTATTGTTAAAAATTATGTTTTATACCGAATTTGGATTTCTAATAATTGACCTTTGAAAATGGTTTTACTATTGTTTTCAAAATTCTAGTTCTGGTTCTGTTATTTGAGGCTTGTGTGAGATGGATCGAGCTTCCATAAACGATTTGCCTCGTACGCTGTCATGATTCGAGAATGGGTCGTGACAAAATTAATGAAAACTATCAATTAGGGACTAGTCATATACTTCTACAAAATTATAAGGACTGAAAGTGTGTTTTTTAAAATAAACCATGGGCAGCAGCTAGAGTTTCAAACCCTAGTCGTTGCTGTTTCTCTCTACCACTGCTCTGTTGGAATTAGTAGCTAAAATATGACATTCATATAAGAATAACACAGTGAAAATAACAAAAATGTTTATTCTAGAATTCCACCAATGATCCATGCATATCGAAATGCACGATTAGGGTTAGAGTTTTTACCTTAAAACCAAAGCTCGATTGAGTGGATGAATGGAATGTTGATGTAGCTTTTATTATAAACTTGAAACCATTTCAACCACGTTGTCTTTGCGCGAACGTGACCAACGGTATCCACACAAACGAACTTCCTTAGATTGGTGGAGTGTACTAGCATTTTAGAATCTGTATTCTAATTCTCACAAATAATTTTCTCTCTTTGTTTGCCAGGAGAAACAAGACTATAGTGTGCTCCTATTTATAGGTATATGTGAAAACCTAAATAGGTGCACTAGGGTTGGCCAAAACCCTTCCTTGTTCAAGAAGAATTCGGCCACACCAATACAAGAAGGGTGTGTGCCGAAATTCCTTCTCAAAATAGGAGCCAAAATCTCTTTCCTTCTCTTACAAGGATTCAGCCTACACTCCTAAAAAATAGGAGGGAGAAATTTGGCACCAACCCTAATTTGGAGTGTGTGTGCCGAATTTTCTATGTCCTTTTTAGAGTTTCCCTCTCCTTGTCATACAAGAATATAATCCATCAAATAAATCATTCTATTATTAATATCTATTGGCCTAATTTATGTCACACATAAACAAACCCAAAATAATATTAATCAGTGACTTACATTAAAAACCCATTACATTAATAGACCATCTATTAAATCTTATTTAACACATAAATCATAAAAACCTGAATTATTATTAATTAATCAAATCAATCATCTTAATAATTCAATTACCACAAGAGAGAACTTTTGCAACCAATCCAATTCGTTTTGTGTGTGACCCTATAGGTCCACTCGAGATTGGCAATGGGCCTCGTCCCAAAACACATGGGCCCAAAGTCCATAAGCGGTATCTAGTAATACATTATGGCAACCCAAAATCGTGTGGTATCAGTAATTCGAGTTAAACTTTCACAGTTTGATATTCAGTCATTTTGTCTCACGATATCTATATTAAGCATAAGGCATGGTCACATGTCAACCTCATATTGCTTAATTTGTTTCTTGATGCCATGTAGATTGATATACAAATGACATCGATAAACCCTTTTATCAATTCATTTGAGTATGCATACATTCCAACAATCCTACTCATCAAGTGGCCTAAAGATATCACTCTTCATAAGAGGAACAAATCCATCATTCTCACGATCACTCCTCTACAAGATTCATGGCATATCCAATCATAGCCTTTATTGTTTCCCTATTATGGATAACGTTTGACTAAGTCAAAATATGTGATTCCTCATGTAGGATTCGATAGTGAGTTTCAGTCGGATGACTCAAAACATCACAACTGCATGAAAGCTACTTGTGACATTGATCCATGAAGTGCTTTCATAGCGGACCAGTCCAATACATGTTCCCTAACATGTATCTATGTTCTAAGTGATATCTCATATCCATAACCAGTAAAACATGATTATCCTCTTAGTAACATACTAAACTTGGTTTGTCATCATTCCTATGATAACAATCGATTAGGGACGTTTAGAATATTATCCTTTTTACCTTATGGTTTTACTATCAAGTCACACACTTGATGACATAAAGAAGAATAACTATTCATGGATGATTTATTGTCATCAATAATATAATATTTCATAGATATGAAATAAAATGTCTCTTTATTAAATAATAAATGTAATAACAATGTGTATCAATGATTTGACTAGGGCACAAAACTAACAATCTCCCACTTACACTAGTCCCAATCAGGAACGAACCTAACGCCTAAAGACCTGATGTGTCTTTCATGTTTTGGTTCAGGGAGAGTCTTTTCCAAAGGATCTACTACATTGTCATTAGTGTCAACTCTGCATATTTTAACATCTCCTCTTTCGACTATCTCTCGAATAAGGTGGAAACGTCTGAGTATATGCTTGGTTCTTTGATGTGATCTAGGCTTCTTGGCTTGAGCAATACCCCATTGTTATCACAATACAAGTCTACTAAATTTGCAATGCTTGGGACAACATCCAAACTAGTAATGAACTTCTTTAGCAAAACAGTTTCCTTTGCAGCGTCCGACGCGGCTATATACTCAGACTTTGTAGTAGAATTGGTCATGGTGTCTTACTTAGAGCTTCTCCAGCTGAAAGCACCTCCATTCAAACAAAACACATACCCATATTAC
>CAODLS012219535.1:0-10339 GCA_948243855.1 Flueggea neowawraea | reverse complement strand
TCCTCCAATTCAACTCTATAAGACATTAGTAAATCCTTAAGTTTATAAACTTCATGACTCATTTCCATTTGAAACTAAACAAAGTCAAATTCTTATTACACCTATATATTCATGTTGTTGCGACCTCGTCAGCCGGTAAACAAAATTACAATAGATGTTAAGTACACCGTCGTACTAATTAAATATGAATTATGTGAGAAATCTACTTAATATTCTTGGTGATCTAACTAGCTCATGTGACCAATGGGAGTAATTTCAAACAAGACATATTATTCCCACTTGAAGTGTTTTTGTGTCTACGTTGACTATATTGTTTTCTTTCTCCTACAAAGTCGGGATGTTTCAAAATATCGACTAAACAAATAAACACAATACATAAAAAAAATTGTAAATATAGTATTATTTTCAATTACATATATTGGTATTGAGTTGATTTTTCCTGAATATTAACTTAGTTAGTCCACATTTCTAAAAAAAAAAAATGCCTCACAATAGTCAAAGTTAAATAAATGGAAAATACACTAGGCATGTCCGCTTACTATATTAGAGTGGGGAAAGTATTCGGATTTATTAAAAAAAAACTTAGAAAAGTATAGCATCAATTCACCACACCCATGGGTCAAAATTAAGATGGAGCCATATGCCATCTACTCAAAGATCGCCAACTTCCTTTTTCTCTTCCTAACAATAGATACTAGATAGTGCCAACTTCCTTCTTAATAGATAGTGGCATCTCTTTCTCTCCCTTCCTCTCTCTCCATTTCTTCTTTTCAACCAAAAGGTTCTTTCTATGTCCTTTTTGTGTGAAGAGTAGACGGAGAAGTTTTGGTCTTCCATGCCATTACTTTTTTCTTCTTTGGTATTAACAACTTCCAAAGGTTTCCACTTGGATAAATATCATTTAAGGTTAAACTTTTTTATTAATGAAATATGAAGAATATATATTTTATTTTATAATAAGTTATTTGATCTGCTCCAACCGAAGTCAAACTTACGACCTTTTATTTTTAGAGTTGATTTTAGTACCAATAAATTACAAGTCTATTAATATGAAAAGCATATATAATAATTAATTTTTTATTCTAATAATATATTGAAATCGTCTTTAATATTAAGAATCAAATATTTAATTCTAAGGGAAAGTCGACAGAAAAAATAGAGTACCCTTTACAGAATTGAGCAAATTTCCTTCACCTCAAAGTATTTTATGAGGAAACTTTGGTGGAACGTATAGAAACTATTTTAATTCCCACTTATAGCCTGTAGTAACTAATTAAGCCTTCCTTTGGTTCTAAGTAAGTGCACCCTGGAAGTGTCAGTTCCAAGAAAGTTTTAATTTTGGGCATGTTTGGTTTGAACGAAGTTAAAATTCAAATGAATGTCAAATTATTTTCAACTGCTCAACTTCCTTTATTTTTTAGGAACTTGATTACTGAATGAGGAGTGTGTAACTTGTACTTTTTGAGGAGAAATAACACAATACGACTAAAATATCCTCTTTAAACATTTAAAAACAAAAATCATATATACATATTTATGTGTTTTTGTCGTACAACACACAAACAACATTTTGATTAATTAGAATTTAATTAAATTTTTCATTAGTTTTGGGTTGTTTTCAGACTTGGATGTTTTTAATTATTATATTTTTAATAAATATTTAATCAATTAAAACTTAATTTTTTATTAATTTTAATTGATCAATTTTTTATATAGAAATAAGTTCATTTTCATTCATTCAATTAATATTTTAATGATAAGGGCATTATTATACTTTATAAATAAATTTTGAGGAAATAAACATTTCAACCAAATAGACAGTTGAAAAAATTCTCTCGAAATAATTAAGTAAGCCAAACATTAAAAAAAACAATTTACTCAGTATTAAACTTTCCTACTAGTATAAATTCTCTAGAATTAACTTCCATGTAAGTTAAGCTATGGAACCAAACAAGGGCTAAGGTAGTTAAACAAATGCAGCAGGAGTTTCGGTTAAGAAAAGAGATAATCAATCAATTAATTGCTGCTTTTTCTTTATCATAATTAATTAGATATTTAATTTTTTGATAAATTTATATTTTATTTAACAGTTAAGCCAAAAAGTAGTAGATTAGTAGTTAGGGAATAGATATTTAGATTAACGTATAGCTCTTAGTGTAGATATGATGCAAAAAATTATAGCGTATTCAATCAAGAAGTTGAACGTAATTTGCATGTGATTAACTAAAAGCTAAATTTTAGGAGGTAGTCAGACTTCCTTGGTACAATATATATTATCATTTTAGGGTGGTTTAAGGTGGCTTCCTATTCTTCCATGGTCTCTAGATTTCTTACATAATTCGGCTAAGAATTTTCTCGGACTTTATGGTCGAAAGTTTCTTGCATATAACTCAAACCCTGAGAGGGTGAGAGGTATGTAATGAATATTCATGAATCTCGTATATGATGAGAAAATATGTAATGATCATTTCATAAATTAATACAAACCTTCTTCAATGTAGTTTCTAGGAAAATCATTTATGCCTTATTGATAATAGAATCAAATTAAAAGCTTTAAAAATTCAGCAAGTTTTTCCATAAGATTAATTCTTTATGTCCAATTCAAATTTGGATCAGTCAGACTTTAAAATGATATTCGAATACTATGTAATTTAATGCAACAACCATATTTAATATGGAAGTTCGTAAACAAATTTCTTTGTTTCCGATATAATTTTGTTGTAGGTGGCTAGGTGCTTTTGTGACTCCTACTTTCTTCAATTTCAGTCAAAAGTTTCATCAGTTCAAAAAAAGTGGTTAGTTTGAGTTTTTTTCATGGAAAAGTTGATGATTTTTTTCTCATTTTGGTGGAACATATATAGTGGACCCCCAAGGTCTCCCATGCGTCTATGCATAAAATCTCCAAACTATATATTCCTCTGTACAAATTTTCAGTCCAAGCATTCATGCAATTAATCGCCTTGTCGAGATTATGTATCAGTGCTTGCACCAAACTTTCAACAGCTTTAATCCGCTACGACTATGTTGAATTTTGAATTTAGAGGAAGGCCAGTTAAGGAAGAACCGGTTTCAAGGAACAAAAAGAGGACACAATCGGTTCAACCATACTGAAATATCTCCTACAAAAAAATAAAATTATACGTATATTATCCTTCAACTAATTGGATTGGGCTATTATCCGTTGAATTAATATCCTTTATCTCCTTTCAACGGTGTAAATTGGTTCAAAATTAATTTAACGGTTATAAAAATTAAAACACATTAAAAGGCGCATATGCAACATAACCGTTTTTTAATGTGTTGTCACTTTTGTAATGGTTGGATTAGTTTGAAACTAATCGTTACCTTTAAAAGAAGCTAAAGAACATTTGTGTAAAAGGACTGTAGTTCATCCTAGTATATATGAAATGCAAATTGCTCTGTGCTTTGTTTGTATACAGCATATATATTCTCAATAAATAACATACCCCCCCATGCTTGTTAATTTGTAATCAACTGTGGATACTACGGAGGTATATGAATTTTTTTATATCTATGCGTACGAAAAATGATCAAAAAGTCATTCAAGAACTTTTAGCGGAATATATAAATTATGGAATTAAAAATTGTAATGTTAAGGGTCATAACTTTAAAGTATTTGTGATTTATTATCGAAATAGGAACGCTAAAATTTAAAATTTCACTTTAATATTATATGATTTCTTTTTTCCAAATGAAGTACAAACGTTTTGCTTGGAAAAAGAGTTCAGATACAAAACAACGTATTCGTTTCAAGTTTTAAACCAAACCCAACTGAAATAATAAAAATAAACAAACTTGGCCGATGATTTTGCAAAAACCAAATTAAACCGAATCAAATTTGCCTAGGGTGGAATTGTTCTTTCGTATTCTCAAAATCAAATCTCCTCTAGGTCCGGACTTCAGCCTTACCTTATTCACCTAGCTGCACCAACTCTTATGCTCGTATACCAACCAATACATAGAATAATGCCACTAGTAGCTACAACCCCTAGCTAGCTAGTCGATTGGATTTCAGTAATGGTTTATGAAGAGAGAAGTTTCATTTTTTATGATTTGGTTTGCAAATAGAGGTTGTATAGTTTGTCGGGATGAGAAGATGGTTAAGAGAGAAGAAAAGATGAGATAAGGCGGAAGCCAACCTGAGGGGTTTGTTAATAGGCAGATGGTCGAGGTAGGGATCAATATGCTGAAAAAGATAAACCAACTCCATTGCACTGCTCCTCCTTTGTCTTCATCTTCCTCCACTTCACAAATCCCTAACTACATATCCTAACTACAATAACACTGAATGCAATTCCTAAAATCAAATTCGTAAACATAAAAATCTTAGAACAAAAACTAAACTATTCCTAACTGCAACAACTCAAAAAAAAAAACCAAGCCACCACCAACCATCATCTCGATATCATGCTTCTCCTCGCAATGGTTCATCTTGTTGCTCGTTGTTCCTCATCTCTTCATTCCGACATGCTATTTTGGTCTCTCTTGTTGTGTTTATTTTTGGGTGGGTACGATGGTTGTTGCTATTTGTTATGTGTGGTATAATGCCTCTGTGACTGTGAGAGTGCAAGGACCTTGAAGAGTGCTATGAGTTAGAGTGAGTTCATCAGTGGGTGTGGCTTTAATATTTCTATGTGTGCGTGTGTATTGGTTACAAGTGATGTCTCCTTGGGTTTGAATAAATTGAAGGTGAGTTGAGAATTGTTGTGGAACATGTTCTTTGGTGACCGCTAGTTCTCTCCTATTGAGATATTGTCCGCTTTGAGTTTGTCCTCTATAGACGACCCTTGTGATTCTATCTTTGAAAAACCACCCGAGTTAAGGGATAATGACACTTTGTTAGACAATTTTAATGAGCTTGAACACGTGTCACATTTGGATCACACTGTCGTCTGAGGGCATTGAATGCGAATAATATTGCATTTAATGACCCTGGCAAAGAGAGGATTAGTGGGGCCCTCTTGCACGAAGAAGGGGAACCAAGTGGGCAAAGAAAGTTTTCGAGGCTAGCTAAATGGAGTGGGGAACTTTGATCTTGGGTGATGATGCCCGAGCTAAAGAGATGTTTCTCAGATAGGCCGATCCGAGATGGTATTTGGGTAGATCAGTCCGAGGTGTTTAGTTTCATGCTTTAAGTGGTTGAGGATGACAAGTCTGTTACCGGACCCCCGCGATTTGGGCAGTTGATAGAGGTTATGCTAGGTGGAGGCTTGGCATGAATGGAGCAGTTTTGCCTGAAGAACGTGGGGCAAAGATTCTGCAAGCATAACGAGGAAGAAGAGAGAACGCACATCACATACCAAACTTTTGCAATTTCAATTCTTGTACTTTCCTTTTTAGTCGTTTTGTTTTTAGTCATTTCTTTAGACGTTCATTTAGTTGCTGGGCATTCATGGCGGATTTCAACATTTCCCATATTGAACAAGTAAGCATCTATGACGTTGCATTTAATGGAATGCTTCTCTACATTGTGTTGCTTTCCTAATTGCTTTCAGTTGCTTTTATTTACAAGCTTTTCTGCTTTTCATTTACTTATCGCTTGGTTAATAAATTTTTATTTCACGATTAGTCACTTCGGTCATTTATTTGTTCCTCGTACTTAGAAGTCCTAGGCTGCTAGGAATTTCCGAGCTCCCTTAGTTAAATTTACGTGGTCACTTTCTTTTTCTCGAACACATTGAGCTAGGATAAGTTTTTCTGTACTCATATATTTCTTCTCGAATAATTTAAGTTCGGATTAAGCTCAGATAGACAATTACGAAGTCTACCATCCTTGGAACACAAAATTCCCCAACATATTTTGGCGACCACAGTGGGAGTATTGTGGGGAATGGCGAGACGTGTGACTCGAAGTGCGAATCTTCAGTCGTAACTCGAAGGTAATCGTGGACAAGAGGCTACTTTGTCCAAAAGATAAGAAATGTCTCCAGTTGAATCTAACCTTCTGATTTTCGGGTCAGGATCACTATCCCTTAGGGATGAATCCAACTTCAAGGCTCGTTTTGAGGCTGATATGGCCGAGTATAATAGGCGAGCCGAAGCTCGGAAAGAAGCTCTGCAAGTCTAGTTGGAGGCCATAAATGCAAAAAATAGCTGCGTAACTCCGTGTTTCAGAGGAAAATTGGCTCAAACGAAAGCAGGAGTTTGAGCGAGTTCTGAATGGTAAAGCTCAAGAGGCTCGACTCCATATGGATTATCAAGTTGGAAAAATCCAAGGTCAACTCGGACAAGTGTCAAACGAGTTGATTAAGGAAATACGGAGCATTTAGACCGAACAGGTTGAGTTGTCTCGAAGGCAAGTGGAGGAGTTTACCAAACGAACCAATGATTGGTTTGTTTCGGTGCAAAGGCAATGTGATCGAATAATAGATTATCTCGGTCATCTCTTTCATGATTCTTAAGGCCCTCTTGGGATACAAACAACATAGGACGTTGAAGTTATGATGGAGGCTCAGGAAGCCCGAATGGACAAAGGCAAACGTCCTCTGGAGGAAACAGCTCAAAGGGTTGTTTTGACAAATTCTTCATCAAGAAGACCACCTAATCCACCCTTTGGATATCCGACAGTTCCTACTAATCAAATTTTTGAGCTAGCTACACCGTTTTATGCTACACGAGTCCATAGACAAGGGCCTTTAGCTCAAACTGTCATCCCCATACCGATTGTCACTACGGCAATCCAAAGTACCTAGTCAGCATCTTATGTGCCCTCAAGCACTTAGGGAATAGGGCCCACAGCTACTTTGCCAACTTATACCAATCTGACTTAGACTGGATGTGTCCAAGCCCAATTGTCAACCCCGGTGTACCACCAGTTGGAACTAATGGGGTTTTATATCCCTCGAGTACAAGTTACCCACCGTTGGGATTGCCAAATTCAAGTTACGTTGCAGGAACATCCCCTGTTCCGAATTCTGGAGTAGGAAACTTAGCAGCGGCATCTTATGTTAGTCCATTGGGTAGTAACCCGAGTGCCCCCTGGTGTTCCAATGAATCCAGGAGGGATCCCAGCGATAGTGCCTTATGGCGTTCCAATAGCACAAGGGGTCAATCAAGATGTACTCGCAAATATGATCGAGCGTATGTAAGGTCCTCAGCTACAACGGATAAATTGATCGATTTACTG
Source organism: Flueggea neowawraea (assembly GCA_948243855.1). Classification (NCBI taxonomy): domain Eukaryota; kingdom Viridiplantae; phylum Streptophyta; class Magnoliopsida; order Malpighiales; family Phyllanthaceae; genus Flueggea; species Flueggea neowawraea. The sequence continues at coordinate 3,192 of CAODLS012219535.1, read as the reverse complement.
AAAACTTTATCTTGATTATATTGACCGAGATTATCCATTTCCTCGTGGGTATAAAGTACCTGAGTTCACACTTTTTTCAGGAGATGGGAAGATGTCTGCCCTTGAAAACGTTGCTCGTTTCACTTACCAATGTGGAGAGGCTTCAGGGGATGATTTCTTGAAGATGCGATTGTTCCTGAATTCATTAACTGGAACTATTTTTAATTGGTACATCAACTTGATGGCAAACACAATCTTCACTTGGTGGGATATGTAGAATGCATTCCAAGTACAATTCGTTCGGGAAGACCCAGACATGACGGTGGCTGACCTTGCTCGGTTAAGGCAGAAGCCTGAGGAATTTGCTGAGAAATTCCTTACTCAATTTAGACAAGCAAAGATCAGATATCATGTTAACTTACTCGAGAATGAGTTCTTGCGCTTTGCCCAGGATGGGCTGGATTTCGAGTTGAGAAAGAAATTCGAGGGAATGGTGTTTCAAGACTTATATGAACTCACCGAGAAAGCATCTCGTTTTGAAACAATCCTTAAGGAGGAAAATATTAGGAAGAATACTTTGCTCGGGACATATTACCAAGAGGTGGTAACCACTGAACCTCGAGAACAAAGATTGTCCAAGGCTCGAGAGTCTTCCCCTTTGGAAATCGATGTAGCTGAATATGTCCGAGGAAGCCCTTTGGTGTGCGGACCATTAGCCAAAAAAACGCACAATAGCCAGTTGGTCTAAAATCAAAAGAAAATAGGAAGTATTCCTTTGATTTAGATAAGGCTGATGTGATCTTTGATTGTCTTATGAAGAATAAGCGAATCAAATTGAAAGGGATATACAAGCTTCCTCCACCCGAAGAGGTGCAAGGGAAGAAGTTTTATAAATGAAATAGTTCGTCAACTCATTCGATGAACCACTGTGTAGTTTTTCGAAACATATTGCAAGACTTGGTAGAATCCAAGGAATTACAATTCCCCTAGTCCAAAGAGGCTATAGGGGTTAATAGTAATCTTTTTCTGAGTAATGTGGAATGTTCACTAATCAAGTTGTCTCTTTGTTTACAGGTTACTGCCAAGGTAACTCAAGCCACTCAGGTGGCTTTTGCTGTATTAAATAGGCTGATCAATATGGGACTCCTCTGATTTTGCTACTTTGATGAACCTGAGTTGGATCATTACTGCAACTGGCACGTAACCACATTTCACACAACCGATTAGTGCAATGACTTCCTTCATTTCCTTACAGTTCACAAGGATTATAGCTGGTATGATCTTTCGAACGAGGAGGAGGTGGCGCTAAGCTTGGGGTACCCGGGTAGACAAAGTTTTGCACCGAACGTACCTCACCAAAATCCCTTTTGACAAGGCTCGGTTGCTCATCAAAACTTTGAGTTTTGGAGACAAGCCAAAAGGAAAAAGCAGGCCAAAGCCAAATAGGCTGCCTGTTTAACCCAACTCCAAGGAGGTGATGATGTGAGCCTTCGAATAGCTGGTTTTTATGGGCACTGCTCCAAAAAATTGAAAGAAATGGTGGCTACCAAATAAGTCGCATTTATTGGAGAACCGGTCCCTACAGTTAGAGGTGCCTACACAAGACCGGATAAAGCTCCATTGCGTGCCGAGAAGGTTTCAAGGCCTTTTCAGAAGAGGAAACAGCCAAGGGCAATCCCCTATGACTTTGGTCCTTTCCAGCCTCGACGACAAGGATATCAAATCGAGGTAAGGTCTGAATCCTCGTCCAGCGTGAAACCAGAGAAGAAGCAGCAATTCTGGAAACCAAAGAACCCTGACAAAATGGTGTGGAAGGAGGTGAAGCCAGAACATAAGTTTTGGGTGTCTCCTCCAAGACCCCAAAGGACGAGTCAGACCCAGAAACGCCGGTGGTATAGGCATTTGGCTGAGTTGAAGAAACAACAAGAGATGGCTAACCAAGCTGGTGTTTTGTTAAGGTTTACACCTAAAGACTAAGGCAAGTGTACCTATCGTCTATAGCAAGTGGACCCTTGAGTACCGAGTGTCGTATCTCACAGAGACTGCAATTATTAGCTGCCCACTCTTCCCCTATTATCTAGCCGATAAATTAAATGATTTTGAATATATAAAATAAATAACTAAACAAATGCAAACGATGAAATAAACGATGGGAAGGTGGCACTTAGACGCTGAATCCCCCTAGACGGAATTAAGTAACAAAGACTTGTTATTCAAACAATCATTCAGGCAATTGGACCGTGGAAATTCCTAAGGTATATTAACCTCTCTCTCGAGTTAGCTAATACCTAACAACTATGTTGATTAACCGGAATCTCTTCCTAATTGAAACCCCTAACGTTGCTTTAACACACTTCTATATGAATTTCACTATTAGGTTTGAAACTAATCCGGAGGATTTATGTCGACCTATCTGTAGGTTTGCATACAACTCCTCTCAATTATGAACGCTCTATCATACACAGAATCTCTTGATTGTACATGCACGAAACAATATTGGAATCGAAAGGCTAACAACAATCAATTCAACAATATGCAATATAAATCATAATTGAGTCGCAATCTATAAATCAATTGAATGAATAACATAATCCAACATCACATAATCTACCTAGGGTTCATCACATCTAGGTACACAATATAATTAATTCATAACAATAGAGAGATATACAATAAGATCAAAGAGAAATCTAGAGAGAGAAGGAAAACCCATGATTGAATCCTCCAATTCTTCGTGAAATCTCTTCATTCTTGATGCCCAATGATGTTCTACTTTGTTCCCACGTTATCTGGCCTCTAAAGATATATATTTCTGTCTCCAAGTCAGCTCTCTTTGAATGAATGCCAAAACCCACTTAAATAGGCGAATTATGGCGTCTGAATCAAGACACCGGCAAGGCCACGGCCGTGCCCAAGCTTCCTGTCCGTGTGCATAAAAAATCACCGAAATTCGTGGCTTGCACACAAGACACGGACAAGGTTTTTGTTCGTGTCCAAGGCAATTATGTCTGTGTAATTGGTTAATGTTCGTGTCTTGGTTGCTGCATCTACACGGACACGACTTTGTGTCCGTGTCCAGAGCTCCTATGACCGTGTGATGCAATTCTTGTCTGTGTCCCTTGGTTTCTAAGTTCCAGTGGGTTACACGGCCTCTCCCACGGCCGTGGACCTTCAGTTTCTGTCCGTGGATACTCAATTGTGCACGGATTTGCT
>CAODLS012219019.1:0-13629 GCA_948243855.1 Flueggea neowawraea | reverse complement strand
ACTCAGTCAGAATGAAAGACAAATATGCCTCACATCCTCAGTGAATCATCATTTCGGTTCTGACTGCTGACACGTATCCCCTTATAACACTATCGCGCTCACTTTGATAACAAAACTCAGTCTGACCAGGCGGTAAAAAATATACTCTATTGGAAAAACAATCCAGGGTCGCATGCCAGTTGAAAATCCAATCCATACCTAATATGATATCAAACTCTCTCACGTCTAGCAAAATGAGATCGGCCACCAACTCGTGCCCATCAATGGTAACCACACAACCTTGGACCCCAGATTCAGTCAACATCTTGCTACCCAAAGGTGATGAAACCTCTACCAACCTATCCAACTGATGCAACACTAACCCGACCCACTCAACAAACTGTGAGGTGATAAATGAATGCGATGTTCCAGTATTAAATAATACATATATAGGAGTACCAGATATAGAAAGTGTACCAGTAACTGCGTCATTAGAGATATGAGCCTCCTGAAGGGTGAGATGGTATACTCGAGCCTGCCCCCCTGAAGCACTGCTTTGGGCTGCCTGGCCTCTACCACTGCCTTGACCACCTTGACTCTGGCTCCCGGAGCCCCAACCAGCTCCTCTGTCTGCACTGATACTCGTTGTCCTTGGGTCTCCTACAATAGACTGTCCTACCCGAGTCTCGACACCCCATTTCACCGGACATTCTGCCACCTTGTGACCCGACTGTTTGTAATGAAAACAATTACCTGTAGCTCTATGACATACTCTTGTGTGCCTCTTCTTGCATATCATACAGGATGGGATCAAACTCTCAGAGCTCTGTCCCCTACTCTGCCTAGCTGGCTGTACCATCCTATGGCTTTGAGTGCTCTGAGATCTCTATCCTCTGAATGGATGTCAGCATCCTTGCTCCGACTGACATCCCTGAACACTGCCCTATTGGCCTCCCGATACCCTCTCTATCTTGGCCCTTTTGGGCTTCCTCGGATGTCTCTCATTCATATACTCCATCCCTCTGGCAGCCTCTGCTATTTGCCTCACAGTGGCCAACCCCAATATCGCTATCACTCTGCTAATAGTGGGTCGTAACCCATCTAAAAGCTTCCTAGCCAACGCCTCCTTTCCCTGACTCTGGAGAGGCGCGCACCTACTCAAGTCCTTGAACTTGTCCTCATATTCTGTCATCGACATACTTGGCCCTTGATAGAAATCAGTGAACTCATTCGCCTTCTTGTCCTAAATACTCCAAGAAAGGATAGAAACAATGAGATCCTCCTTAAATATGGCTTAATTGAAACCCTCTCGAGCCTCAAGGCTCCTCCACCATCTAGCTGCTCGGCCACTCAGAAGAAATGCTCTCAGTCTAACCCTATTAGCATCATCAGTAATGCGACGAGCATCAAAACGATGCTCCACCTCTAGGAAGAAATTATACGGATCCTCCCCTATCACACCAGAGAATTTAGGAGGCTGAAACTTTATGAACCTGTCTAAAATATCATCCTCCTTAGCCCGTGGTGCAATAGGTGTAACCACTGGAGTAACAAATGTGGCCTCTTTTGGCTGCGGTGGTTGATCAGGTGGCACTACTGGCGAAACTAAAGCTGCCCCAACTGGAAAATTGGCTGATCTACTGCTGGCTGATCCGCTGCGGCATGTCCCGGCTGAGCTCTCTCTAAGCGCTCGAGAACTCTAGTCATGCGCTCAAACATCTCCATCTGAGCGGTAATAAGCTGCTGAAGCTGAAGCTGTTACTGAGGTACTGACGCTATGGCCTCTGACGCACTACGTGAATCATGCGAATCCATAACAGACTGAGCAACAGGCTCGTTAGGCTCACGCCTAAGTCTACCTTGACCTCTACCTTGACCACGTGCCATATCTACAGATACAGACAAACAAAACATCTATGTAAATGTCAGCATGCTACGTGATCGCCACAGTACCAGACAAATATCAAAAAGGTGTACAGAAGCAATTGGACTAACTCGATCAAGAATACCTATACTCCACACCAACCCCAACTATACGAATTGTACGAAACCTAGGGCCCTGATACCACATTTGGTATCAGAGTACACAATACCCTAGATTTACAAAACCTAGGCTCTGATACCATCTTTGGTATCAGAGTACATAACTACCAGACTTATGAAACCTAGGCTCTGATATCACCTTTGTCATAACCCATAGTCGAGACCGTGATCGGCGTACGAGGCAGACTGTCTGTGGGAGCCCGATCCATCCCGCACAAGCCTCTGTGATCAGACATTCTACCCATTTTATTTAATTAAACATTTTAATTATAAAAACATTTATAATTAAAAGTAAACCATATATATATATATATATATATATATATATATATATATATATATATATATATATATCAATATAGCAAAATATTAATAGAGTTATACAATCATCAGGGTTATCCCAAAATATAACAGTGTAGCCCAACACCCCAACAGTAGTCAAATGTGGAGCTCTATGACATAACACGTAGAGTCCCGAACGAGGGCACTCACAATAGCCAAACGCGCCTCACTATGTCCGAGAGGTGGATCAGATATTGAACGTCTAAAATGTCACATGTGAACAAAGGTTAACATAGACATCATAAGAAAAAGGGGTAAGATTCCCTAGTGAGGAAACGACATGTCAGACCGCCTCCTACATGTCTCATGAAGACTGGTTTGAAGTCCTTTTTCAAAATACCGTACACATATATAGATACCATATAGTATACACACTGTATACATAATATATTTGCTAAAAATCGTTTTACCAAAATGTTCGTATTCATATCATACAACATGCATTCAAGCAATATATACACATATACTTGAGCATTCATAGTACGAGACCATATCAAAGAAATAGCAGTGTGGACTCCGCCACCTGACTGCTCAATAAATGCGTATATCTGGCCGGATATACGGTCACCCTAAACCCTGGTGACTAGGGCCATAAACATACAATGGTATACCAAAGACTACATACTCCGTAGTAGGGTGTCCCCATATCAGTCTGATACATGCATAATATTTTACATACAATCATGCAATATGTTTTCCTTTATTCCATCATTTACGAAATACTCTTATATATATATACCCATATATACCTTATAATTTCTATAGCAAAACATTGGTTATTAATAATCACATACCTAGATTATTAATTAACCCAATACTTATTAGTTCATATTTCATGTTAAGCTCGATATATCAAAAACAACATATTCTCAATTTGAAAGACACAGCCTATATGTCTGAAGCTGTCATTTCACTCACCTGGTATCCAAAGCTGCAGATCCAATCAAACACCACTCGTGGGTGACTACTCTTGTTGGCAGGCACACGTAGCTGTACAAACATAGACATAACAAATAGCAAGATGTGGTACTGTGGCGGTACCGATGCATAATATGCAAATGCAGATGCTGACCCTCAAGTCACTGAAAATGTAAGTCAGGAGTGAATCCATCATCCTCGACCCAAAATATACCATATACGTAAAATTACAGTTTGATCTCCGACCAGTGTAAAATTTTGTTAGTCTTTAAGACTCGATAAATTACGAAATAGTCCTCGAAGACTGCTGGGGTTACTGACTGGACATTCATAAGTCAGAATCCCCAAATTCTATCCCGAACTCTCAGAAATTGCGATTTACGAAACGTCACGATTTGGTCTCTCGGACCCACGGTTTACTCGAGTTAGTCAGAGGCTAACTTGAGTTGACCATGGTCCAATTAACTCGACTTAGTCATGAAATAACTCGAGTAAATCCATGACTGTTTTACTCGAGTTAGTCATGAAATAACTCGAGTAAATTCTGGGCAATTTTACTCGAGTTAGTCATGGAATAAATCAACTAAATCCTGGACTAACTTACTCGAGTTGGCCAAAATGCTTACTCGAGTAAGTCACTTACTCAGGCTACCAAATACGATCAATCATGCAAAACAACCGATCAAATTCACTACAAAATGCATGCATTGACTCTAATCAACTTCCTACACATAAATCCACACTCAAACCCAGCCAAACAACTAGGAATCACCTGAAATCGCCCAAAACCAAAGTGATTCATACCCATTTTATTCCAAAACCCTAATATGCACATTCTTGCAAAAATAATGAGGAAATAAAGGGTTAAAAACTCAATCTTATCTCAAGAGACCCAAAGGAAGTGATGAAGAACAACTTGAGAGATTTTGAGAGCTTCTGGATGGAAAGAAGTGGAGAAAATGACCGAATTCGGGTAGGTTGGACTTCTTAAGGACGAAGAACACTGAAACGCATCATTCCACTTTTGCACAAATAACTCGAGTTATATGGACCTCGAGTTATAGTTCCAGAGAACTCGAGTTGTATAGGGGTTATATAACTCGAGTTATCTCTCTCACTAACTCGAGTTATCCACTCTCAAAACTTGTTACTATTAAGATTCCACAACCGTAACCCACACATGCTCATCCTGATAGAGCATCAAAGACCATCACTATATGAAATATAGCTGAAATAGGTGGGATATTACAATGTTAGTGATGATAAGCTGGAGCCGAGGGCAATGAAATGCATATTTCTAGGGTATGCAACTGGGGTGAAAGGTTATTGACTATGGTGTACTGAAGATAGAACCCCAAAATTTATCATTAGCAGAGATGTGACCTTTGATGAATCTGCTATGTTTGGCCAGAGGAATGAGTTTGGTGATCTTGCAGGTGCTAGTAAAACTGATATGGGTGCTAACCAGAAGGTGGAGTTTGAGGTTGATACTCCAAAGAAAAATGGTATGGATGACACACCTGAAGAACAACCCATGATCGACCAGAATAATTCACAGAATATAGCAACAAGAAGACCAAGAATGGAAATCCGGAGACCTATGAGGTATGTGGATTGTGTTAGTGCTAATATTACTAATCCTATTGCTTTTGCTTTAGCAGTAACTGAAGAGATAGAAAGGGAGGAACCAAGGTTGTACAAGGAGGCGGTGGAGAGTAAAGACTCGAGAAAATGACTTAGTTCCATTGATGAAGAGATGACATCATTACAAAAGAATCAAACTTGGAAACTTGTATCTTTGCTTGAAGGAGTGGAACCTGTTGATTGTAAATGGCTTTTCAGAATAAAGGATGAGATTTTAGATGATGAACCATCTAAGTACAAATCAAAGCTTATGACGAAGGTTTTTTTCACAGAATGAGGGGATTGACTACAATGAAGTGTTCTCACATGTTGTGAAACATAAATCTATTCGGGTCCTCTTAGCCATGGTAAGCGTTTTTAACTTGGAGCTTGATCAACTTGATGTTAAAACTGCTTTTCTACATGAAAATCTAGAGGAGGAAATTTATATGAAACAACCTGAGGGATTTGTTGATTTTGAAAAACCTGATCATGTGTGTTTGTTGAAGAAGTCCTTATATGGGTTGAAGCAGTCACCTAGGCAGTGGTACAAGAGGTTTGATGCATTTATGATTTCTCATGAGTTTACGTGAAATCAGTATGATAGTTGTGTTTACTTTAAAACATTGCCTGATGGTTCACTTATATATATGTTGCTATATGTGGATGACATGTTGATTGTAGCTAAGAACCGAGCTGAAATTAACAAACTGAAATAGTTGTTGAGTAGTGAGTTTGAGATGAAGGATTTGGGTGCAGCTAAAAAAATCTTGGGGATGGAGATTTAGAGAGACAAAGATGCAGGCTTGTTGTATTTCTCACAACAGAAATACATTGAGAAGTTATTGCAAGCTTTTCATATGGATTACTCTAAACCGGTGAGTACTCCATTGGCTCAACATTTTAAATTTGATCATAATAAATTGCCTAGAACTTATGAGGAGGTGGAGTACATGAAGAGTGTGCCTTACTCTGGTGTGGTTGGTAGTTTAATGTATGCTATGACGTGCACTATACCAGATCTTACTTTTGTTGTTAGTGTTGTAAGCAGATTTATGAGTAATCCTGGCAAAGCTCATTGGGAAGCAATCAATTGGATTATATGATATTTGAAAGGTTTGAGTAGTGTATTCTTGGTGTATGGGAATGGTAATGTATCTAATGGATTGGTTAGGTTTACTGATTCTGATCATGAAAGAGATCTCATGAAGAGAAGATCATTGACTTGTTACATTTTCACTCTATTTGGGTGTGCTATTAGCTGGAGAGCTTATTTGCAGCTAACAGTTGCTTTGTCTACAACTGAAGCGGAATACATGTCCTTGACAGAAGGGGTGAAAGAAGATATGTGGTTAAATAGTTTTCTTGGTAGTTTAGGTTTGAATTTGTCTAAGCCAGTTATCTATTGTGATAGCCAAATTGCTTTGTGTTTGGCAAAGAATCTTGTTTATCATGAGAGGACAAAACATATTGATGTTAGGTTGAACTTTATTCATGATGTGATCGAAGAAAAATTATTCTCCATTGAGAAGCTAGCCACGAAACTACGAAAGTTAATCCTGCAGATATGTTGACTAAGTCGATTACTACTAAAAAGTTCAAGAATAACTTGGACTTGGTAAATGTTCGCAGAACTTGAGCATGATGCTCTTCGAGTCGTTGGTAGAGGAGTGGTTCTTTATTTTGTATTGAAATGAGGATGAAAAATTAATTCAAGGTGGAGAATTGTTGTATTGAATTGATTTTTCTAGAGTTTTGGAATGCCACTTGGTGTTTTGTTGAGTGAAGAAAGGAAGAGGACGGATTGGAGATGAAGTGGTGAAAGAAGATGCAAAATTCGGCTAAGGCATTAGTGGACAATGAAGGACACGGCCTGAGACACGGCCGTGTAATGCCTATTTTCCCACGGTTACGAAGATGCAGCTCGTGTTTCACTCCAGTTTGTCCATGTCTTCATTGCCATGACCCGTGTCTTCATATCTGATATGTTATGGACGGAATTTAGGGCTTTGGGTAACCTATTTTGACAGGGATTCATTGTAAACATATATATAGTGGCTTTGGGAAAACTCTATAACTTTTTGGCCGACTTTCATTGTGAATAATAGAATTGCTCGCTCTCTCTACCCGTGGACGTAGATCACATTGATTGAACCACGTAAATCCTGTGTTGTTTTTGTGTGTGATTGTTTTCTCTCCATTATTATGTGTTTATTGCTTGATTTCCTGACAGAAACGTACCTATATCAATTTCATTCTTTAAATGCTTGTTTGGTTTAAATTATTGACTTCCAAAGAAGATAACTTCCGATGAAACCACTTATTGAGTCCCTCTTTATAAGTCACTTCATTTTTTGAGTGTTTATTTGGTTCAAATAACTAATTTTTAAGGAAGATAACGTCTAAAAAAGTTGCTTACTGAGTCCCTCTTAGTAAGTCACTCCATAAAACAGAAGGTAAATTGATTAAAGTTCATTTTGACGTTACACTTCCTCAAATCAAACATTAGGCTTTTTTTACTACTTTTACTTCGTTCATACACTTCTTTGCTACCAAACGAGTACTGACATTCAATTTAAGGGTGCTTCTTATGATTAATATTCTGACGATCCAACATTGCAAGTTTTTTTTTCTTTCTTTTTTTCCCCAAAACTCTATGTGTAAGTTTTAGTACCTTTCACTTCCGAAACATATATTTCACACCTTGCTTTGTTCAAACGTCACTACAAACTAGTGTCATGTTTAACATAACTGAAATTGATGTTTATTAACTTATATAAAGCTGATTTTGATGAAACTAGTTTATTATTTATTTCCATTTTATTACAAAAAACTTGCTACTGTGTGATTTTTTTTCTCCAATTACAGGGGCTAAGATTAACTAATATTAAGCTGATTTTGAAGTCTCCATTTAAAAAAAAAAATTATTCTTGAAATAGAAAAAAATTATCAATTCATCAATTGTTAAGAATTTTAAAGCACTCCTTTGTTTTAACTTTTATGGATAATCAAAAATTTAATTCAGCAGCTAATTTGCGAAAATCGAAAAGCCAACTTTTTTCTTCCTCAATCAATATAATTAATAAATGTATTTTGAGCAAAAAAAGAAATTAATAAAAAATAAATGGTATAATAATCTCTGGCATTTCTCCCAATAACAGTTTACGAATCATCGTCATTCACTTCTCCTAACCTTACGTGTGGATTCTGACTTATTTTGTTTCCAAATAAACAAAATTCATGCAAAACTTCCTTCTTTGAACACAACCAGCTTACTAAACTCTCCCCAACTCTTCTCCTGTTTCTTAAGGAATCCTTAACTGTCTCAATTCTTGACACAAACAAAAACACCTCATCAAATGTATGCAAGGAAGGGGGTGGCAATGCCGTTTTCCTCTCTATTTCCTCCACACCAATACTACTATTTGCTTTCTTTTCTCCTTTTTCCTTTTTTTTTGTACTCTTATTATTGTCTCCTCTAAAAAGTGATATTGTCAAGCTCCTTCTTCTTCTTCTTCTTCTTCTTCTTCTTCTTCTTCTTCTTATAGAGACATTCAAACCAGACAAAATGTTCAATCAGCTTCTCCACCACTGCCATCAATTCCATTTCCATGACCTACTAAACCCAATAAAGTAAGCCTTTGTTGTTCTTCATGTCTTCTTTTTCTATTCTAAAATATATGCATGTAGTGTGTATAATGATCATGAGTAGACATAAATTGGGTAATTTTTTTTTTGACAGGAGAGAATTGAAGATGGACTAGCTAGAGCACGGGAAGCTATTCATGAAGCCATTAGGTCTCGAAATTATTCATCATATAATGAACAGTCTTACGTACCTTTTGGACCAGTTTACAGAAATCCTTTTGCGTTTCATCAGTAAGTTCTCGGCTATTTTCATAAGTTCATCTTTTTATTTATTTTTCCATTTCTTTGTGGAAAAAAATATTTATTTCAAGTCTATTTTTTGGGTTCCTAATTAGATCAGTTTGCTCTGCTTTCTTTTTCCATTTACGTTAAATTTGATGCAAATGTTACCCATACAAAAACTCATATAGTAATTTTTGATCAAATTCAAATTTCATGTCTGTTTTATTGTCTATATTGACTAGATTATATCTGTTCATTTTGAGAGACTTAAGAACTGGGTCTAAACATAATATAATATTAGCATTTAGCAATTAGTAGGATATTTAGATTTAGGTCATTAATTAATTATTGTTAAGATGGAATAGAAACTATGCATGCCTAATGTTTTTTTTATGTCTGACGATATTGTACTCTTTGCATATAAGGTGATATTTGATTTAATTTCTTCTAAATTAATGCACATAAAACCATTTATGTCACTCAAATCCTAACAGATATTTTCCATTAAATATGTTGGCTTTTTTCAGAAGTTACATAGAGATGGAGAAGAGGTTCAAGGTTTGGGTCTACAAGGAAGGAGAGTTACCGTTAGTTCACGGCGGTCCGTTAAACAACATTTATGGAATCGAAGGACAGTTCCTTGACGAAATGGAGAGTGGAAATAGCCATTTTATTGCTACCCATCCTGAGGAAGCACACGTTTTCTTGCTTCCAATCAGTATTGCTTACATAATTCACTTCGTCTATACACCTTTGGTCACTTACTCTCGTGACCAACTTCAAGCTTTGGTCACTGATTATATTGGCGTCGTGGCTCATAAGTACCCTTATTGGAACAGAAGCTCCGGAGCTGACCACTTTTTGGTCTCTTGCCATGATTGGGTAGGTTAATTATATTACACGGATTTTTTTTTGCCACGGGTTAGTAGTGTCATGCCGTGTCATTACTTAACGGAATGTCAATTGGCAACTGCCAATGTAAGTTAGGATTGTCAAGTCAACTTATAGTAATATCAAATATCCCTCTAAATGTTTGCAAAATTAGCTTAATTGAGTTGGTTGCATTGTAATGTCACTTGTACATTGAATTAATATGATTGAATTGACATATAAGTTGGGGTTTTCCTTAAAAAAGGATCATACTTGATAAAAGTAATACAATTTGGAGCCATTAATAATAATGTAATACCCAATTTTGGTGGATATATTGTCAAGAATTTTATTTTTATATAATATTTTTAAGCACCGGATATCTCAAGAGTTGATCCTGAACTGTACAAGAATTTCATGAGAGTTCTATGCAATGCCAATACATCCGAAGGCTTCAAACCTCAGAGAGACATTTCAATACCAGAAATTAACATTCCTCCCGGCAGTCTAGGACCGCCGGCCGGCCAAGGCGTTCGTCCAAGCAAACGTTCAATTCTTGCTTTCTTTGCTGGTGGCTCGCATGGAGACATCAGAAAGGTGCCGTTAGACAATTGGAAAGACGAAGATGATGAAATCAGAGTCCATGAGTACCTTGGCAAGAAGCAAAATTACTTCAAATTAATGGGACAAAGCAAGTTTTTCCTGTGCCCAAGTGGGTACGAAGTGGCAAGTCCAAGAGTGGTGGCAGCTATTCAACTAGGATGTGTGCCTGTGATAATTTCTGATAACTATACGTTGCCGTTTAGTGATGTTCTTGATTGGAACAAGTTTTCTGTGCATATTCCGTCGCGAAACATACCTGAAATGAAGAACATTTTGAAAGGGATTTCGTATATAAGGTACCTCCGGTTACAAAAACGTGTAATGCAGGTACAAAGACATTTTCTCTTGAATAGACCGCCTCAACCATATGACATGATTCATATGATTCTTCATTCTGTGTGGTTAAGAAGGCTTAATTTAGACTGCCTAATTGACTTGTAATTATTTTGGTCTTTCGGTTTAGAGAAGCATTGTTTTAGTAGATAAGATTAATACAATTTGAAATCATTCACAAAATTGTTTTCTAATATTTACATTAGTTAGAAAAATATTTTTTTTGTCGAAATTAGTTAGAAAAATATGTGTAGCTTAAAATGAAACGAGTTTTCTTGTTCAAATTTAATTCATATTACTAAATTGTCTCTGTAGTTTACCGAACTGCTCTTAAAATGTATGTCAAATCAGGGGCAATTTGGTAAACTAATTTTCAGGTTTTCTAAAGACCAAAAATACATAAAAAAAACGACCCCATAAAAAAACTATGACGAGCCGTCCTATCACATCATTTATTGCAGTGGACGAACAATAGGCTTCTAAATGAAGACACGAACGACAGATTGTCCAGTTCCAAAGACGTAAAAACAATTCAGTCACGTGACAAGAAAAACGGCATGTCGTGCAAAATAGTTACAGCGTCGGAAAGGCCGAGGAAGAATGGAATCCGGCCCAAGAGAGTAACCTAGACCCGACTTCACAATCCACCACCACCACCTCCTCCTTCTCCTCCTTCCTCCTCATCGGTCTTAGAATCAAAGCTAATAAGTGCAGCTTAGTTTTACTCTCTCAGATTCTCTCTGAAACGTAATGTTGGAAAAAGCGGTCCATTCATGACGGATGAACCGAACTCAGTTGGTCAAGGTGTGAACCGGGACGATAGACCGATACCAATTGACGAACCCAATTGAGATGGGTCCAAAATGCTCATGTGCTAAGTCCATTGGGCCCAATTGCCCAATTAATGGCTTATAAGTAAAGAATGAAAGAATGATTCTTCCATTCTTCCATCCCACACACTAAAACGTGAGAGAGAGAGGAAAGAAGAAGAGAGTTCTTCTTCCACCATGCCACCTCTTTCCTTTCTCCACTCGCTCCTCATATGTCGATGGTCCCGATCTGCGTGGCATCTAGGCTGCAAAACAAACAAGCACTCCCGTCGCCAACCCGACCGTGGTTTGCTCACGAGACCAACATCGAATCGGTCCTGACCTTTGTCTTCCGCTGCTGGTTGGGTCGAGCTTCCGCAGGAATCGAGGTAGGTAACTCGAACATACTATTATATACTATTTATCTGTTAAACCGGTAGCTAGATTCCTTCAGTGGTATCAGAGCGGAGAACGAATTTTGGATTATGATTCAAAATTCTTGTTTGTATCCATTTGTAATATCTACTGTGAATTTATTGTATTCGACTTTTTGTTCTGAACGACGTTTTTGGTCGAGTTAGTCCGAAGCCGAAAATGGAAAGTTGGATTTTTGAAATTATGATAAAAGATTTGAGATCAACGACCTCAAAACATTAGTTGCCCAAGTTTCTTTGCGAAATTCTATCGGGAAGGTCGTCAAATTGACGAAAATCAGATCGAAAAATACTGAGTGAAAAGCTTACAGATGAATTTTTCATCTGATAAGAATGGCGACGTGGCGAGTTGTTATTCGTCCACACGGCCCACTCAGAACGCGACACTTGGAGGAGCAATAATTCGGTCAAAGTTGACCGAGACGTGAACCACTTAGTGATCGACATGTGTCACACGCAGACCATGTGGACCGATTGTCTGCAACCAATCACTGCCCGAAACGTGTCATATGTGACACATGGCCCAACCAGAAGGCGGCATGTGGCAAAAGCTTCCGGAAGAAATTTTGGATAGACACACCACGTGGACTAATGAGAATTTGTCACATGTCATTATCGCCATGTGGTATCCACGTCACTATGACACGTGGCACTACAACAACGTGTCACACACGTCACGATGACAAGTGTCATCCACATCATCAAATTTTAGACTAATGAAATTGTGACACATGTCTCCATGCGACTGCGACACCTGGCAAAATTATGGAGTCGCACATGTCTTGCACGCTGGGCGCTTGATCGAGCGTGGGATGGGCATGTGGCGCGTGTCAGTGCGTGACAAGTGTCCCGACCTCTAAATTTTGTAAAATTTTTTGCATAATTAAAATTTGGATTGTTCTGGAATTTTTGACATATTTTTCACAATTTTTTTGGTTCCAAAACTATTTTTTCCTAATTGTTTGGATATTAAAAGTTATTTAAAAATTATGAAAAATGTGTTTTCTACCAAGAATTATTTTGAAAATTAGTTTTCAGAATAATTGATTTTAAAAACATGCAGATATGGTTCTCATTTAGATAATTGAAATGAGATTTCAATTATTTGGGGAATAAGCGAGTGCGTTTATACTTGTTTTATTTGTAATTTATTACGAATATGCGAATGAGGTAAAATCATATTGCATTGAAGGAAGTACGAATTAAGGAAGAATTTGTATGACTCCCAAAATGAGTATTTTTGAATTGTGAAGGCTATAAAGAGAATAAAATAATTGTGCATAAGTGTGCATAGGTGATGTATGTTCGTTTACTTCATAAGAGATTATGATTTTTATCACCAATATTGGTTAAAAGTATTGGTTCATACTAGAATTTCATGAAAATATGATTCCCTAAGTATCTTGGAGATTCTAGAAAATAAAAACGTTTTGACATTGATATGTCCAATTTTAAACCGTGATCATGAAGAAAGATAATGAGAAGTAGTAGATTCACTTTAAGGTCGTTTGATTTATAGAATTTTTTGAAAAGTTGGTACAACCACTTTTGAATTTTGTTTTAATATATTGGATTGTGCTCTATTATGTATCCAAATTGGTAGGTATAAGCTTAGTGTTATATGGGTTTGGAACTATATTGGGGATATTTAAGCATTATTCGTGTGTTAATGCTAACCAATGTTAATGTATGTGTATTAACATTGAAATTGATTGTTTGGATATCATGTTGGTTCAATAAATGATATTGATTTCATTTATTATTTTTTGGCTTATTGTTATGTTGATTTGCCTTAATTTAATATG